>PNEQ01082251.1:35708-55091 GCA_003012365.1 Medauroidea extradentata | reverse complement strand
TGGAAACCTTCCTCGCCGCATTTCATATATTGCCACAGACTTTAATGACTGTTTTAATATGTAGTTACCATGAGACGATTATCTTTTGCGTCACCAAACATTAAAACCAACATTAAAGTCTGTGGCAATATGAGAAACATGGCGAGGAATGTTTACAAAATGTTACGCTTATCGTGAACGAGGTATAAATGCCTGGAGAACATTATCAGCACAATGCTACAGAATATATATAATGTAGTTCTAATTTAACATCATCAAATGCACATAATGGTTAACTTCTATTTAACATCTATCCAATGACAGGAACATTGTATTTAAACAAAATGCTTACCTTTCATTATCTACATTATTCTCCAATGTATTATCAACACAGTAAATTTTATTTTTTGTATAAAGTTATTGGTATTAAACGATTGTATTTACTTACCACATTGCTTGTGGTTTCCGTACAAATCGATGTTCCTCCGACAAACTTCATTGCGCTATACTATTCCCATTGGCTGGCAAATGAAACATCGAGCGTGCTGGAACCGGACTTCTTTTTTTTATGTTTTCTTGTTTCATTGTTGTATTGTGTGCGCAAGTTGTGCCACTTCCTTTGAACTTCTTCTGGGGTTGTTGCGAATGCTGCGGCTATGTCCTGATAACCCGAATTTTTTTTATTCGATTTCTGTACTCTTTGCACATTACATTCCATTTCACAGGATACGATTCAATGTATTCAATTAACATGGTGGTCTCTTCTTTCGACCATTGTTTCGGCGCGGTTTGCGTGGCTGACGCGTTGCTAGACATCCTGGCGCATGCAGCGACACCAGACACTAAATCCAACCTGCCGGAAAGTTGTGAGAGCTGGTCTGAGTGTGTCCCCCGGCCGTCTTCACGTCACATTCGCTTCAAGGTCAATAGTGTCGAGACATTTCCCGGCTAATCTCGTGACACTGCTCTATCGCTCGTCTTCACGTTACACTCGGTGTCCGAGATTGCGTGTCTGACACTTTTGTGTCACGTTAAGACGCAGCTTTAAATTTCGTATTCTCGAAATTCATTCTCCCGAAAGTCGTTTTCCCGATGCTTTCGGGAAAACGGTTTTCGGGTAAATGGCGTGTACCCGTCCTAACCTATTGTTCGTCCCTTTTACGATGGCAATACACTTTACACACACGGCTAGCAAATAATATATAGCCTGCTTTTTAAAAAATTGAGAAATAGACATATCTATGAATATTTTCTTGACTGACAAGTATACGTATAGTTCTCAAACAAGTGACGACAGCCCCTCTGTGCCAACTTCATAATTAAAAGCAAACAAAACAATGGAAATTAATTCATAATGAAATCATAATGTGCTCCACAATGTGGCTTTCGTGTCCACAAACTAAAGCCACATAAAGCCACAATGTGAATTGTCCTAACTTATCGTTTGTCCCTTTACGATGGCAATACACTTTACACATACGGCTAGCAAAAAATATATGGCCTATATTTAAAAAAAAACATTGAGAAATAGACATAGCTATATTTATTTAATGACTAACAAGTATGTATATATACACACATATATACATCCATACACATATATATATACATACACACACACACACACACACACATATATATATATATATATATATATATATATATATATATATATATATATACATACGCTGGTATTAAAAACACTGCACTTGAAAAAAGTTAGCATAGTTATTTTTAACTCTAGTACACTGTAAAAAAATTATACAAAAAATAAAAAAATTGGTGACAGGCATGCCTATGCGAAAATCAATACATCAATCATAGGTATGCCTACTTGGAAAATATTATTTCTCATTTATCTTTGAATGTATGCGGTAAAAGGAAATATATAATTTTATGTACACCACATCTTAACTCCGGTCTTTTGAGTCTACACTCGTAGCTCTGTCGGCTGGAGCGCATGCCTGCTGACACAAAGATTGAAAGTTAGAGTCCAATCACCAGCGATAGATTTTTTAGTGTAGTCTCAGGTACAAAAAATCATAAGGCTCATTTTCCCCATATTTAAACACACAAGACTTCACCCTTAACAGCAATAGCGACACTAGAGCACTCTAGCAGACGACGACGACGTAAGCATTAGAACAAACACGGCGGATGCTGACTGCAGTGCCACCTAGCAATGGAAACTTAGCGACACTAACACCATCTACCAGCCAACTATGGAAACATGGTGACATTAGCGCCACCTAGCAGCCACAAACATAAGCTTGACTAAGGGAAATTTTTCGAGGGAAAAATTCCCTCCCGAGGGAAAATAAATTCCCACCAAGTGACAGCCGAACACAAGATGGACGTCGCGATGTCATATGACACATATTATGTGTTATGTCACATGACATCACATAGCAAAATGGCCACCTCATGCAAAACAAAATGGCGGTGGACTGATTCAACATGGCGACGGCTGCTCCACTCCTCCACATCTGTCCTAACTTCGGCTATATCCTACTAATAGACATACGTAGCCGTAACTATCCTACGATTAATTCGGCATTGTGTGGTGTTACGACTGGTTTCTGGCTTTTGGATAGTAACATTTCTGTGACAAAGCGATCCACAAATATTTCAGGTTTTGCAATATGACTCACTTACTAGCAATATATGAAATGGTCCTACAAAAATTTTCGAGCAACACAGATAAACAAGGCATTACCAGTACAACTAATAAGCCTACAGTTCTCAAAATAGGTGCATATTGACCCAAAAATTTAATATCAGTGATTCGGTGATGTACATCAAAAAATATGAAATAATGTCTTCATTAATTCGGGATTTTTTTAAAGCATGGTGGACTTGACAAACCAAATCAAAGTTTGGAAAATACACGGTGTGTAGTCTATATTAAATTTGCGTTCTATCAGTTCCACAGTTCTTGAAATAGACTGTACACGTATTAAAAATCATTTATTAATGTCATGAAATCATGAAAATTAAAGACCTTGGGGTTTTTATACGTTACTGTTAAGAAACTGTTAAGAAACCAACAATATTAAAGTCACTTGATAACACACAGTATACGTAGCCCGAAAAAAAAAACCTTTAAAATTATTCCATAGATATTTTACACGGGCAACCAATATTAAAACTTGAGAAATGTATAAACAAAACGCATTTAACTGAAGTTGCTATATTAGGTACTACAGTACATATTTACCTAGTTAGACAATATTCTGATTACTGTTAAATATGTATATCCCACATGATAAAACATATTCGAAGTCTGCCACTGTTAAAATATGTACACGGCACGAACAAGATTCTTTGAAGTTATTTTTCCTTATTTATTACTAAAGGGCACTGATTTTAATTTAATTCTGAGGAATTATTTTTAAGATACCTCTTGTGATAAATTAGGTCTCAATAGCTGTCACTTTCACATAATTTATATGGCAGTCAAACACAGCACACAAAAATATGTATTCTACTGACCGTGTAATTAGTGTGATGACATTTAGAAAATTTTTTCTCAGATGCCTCGTTTGTTTAAAAAAAATCTAATTACCACTATTTTTATTATAGGAACACAGCATCAGTTTCATACATAAAAGTCAAATCATCTTACTAGGTACTTTATGTGTGAGCGAAAAGTGTTCAAAATGCCGCCCGTTTTAATTTATTAACATAAAATGAACGAAATATGTAAAACCATTTAATCGTACTAGGTACTTTATACGGACAGGATTTCACAAAATTTAAAATACGGTTCATTTGTTGCATAGTATGATCGTAATAAGTTAAAATTACTACTATTTTGTAGTACGAAAACAGCATGAAAACACATAACCGCCAAGGCAGGTTACTAAGTACTGCCTGCGTACCAAGTGTGATTCAATTCGTTCCATGGTTCTGAAGTTTTTAGGGACAAATACATCCACACGGACACACTCACAGAAAGGTAACCTCATAAGCAAACTGTTATGTCTTCATAAAAGATGGTAAAACGGGGTTTACTGTAAACAAGCTATTTAAAACATTATTTGAAATAATAGTATGACCACATTACCTTTGCTTCTGAACACTTCTCCGCTAATATTATCCATGGTGTCAGGTACGAAGTTGAAAGCTGATTCACTTACGTAGTCAAACAAGTACACATACGTAGGGTGCGATGACCATTTTATCTGAGACTGAACTATCTTGTACAAGGGATACACGAATCCCAGATCTGACATTAACTGCGAACAGAAACAAATAAGGAACGTACCAAGAATATAAAAATAAATTAACATTTAAAAAAACCCTTTTTAAACAAAAATGCCTGTAACACAATGTTTACACAAAGTAGCTAGTCTTCGGATTTTTAAAAGTAAATTGTGCGAGTCAACGTGGTGAAGTAGATCATTGCAACCTATTGTCAAACATGTACGAAGTTCAGATTATGTCAGTGTCTAATTAATGAGTTTAGACTGCATATTCAGCTGTTTCAATTTGGTGAATTTCAACAGTTATTTGAAAGCTGAAATCTAATTATAAAATCGAATGCAACAAAAACTGTGGTCATTCAGTGGGTAAATCGTCTAAATATTTCATTGAATCAAGTGTTGTACTTTTGTAATTGTTCACGACGTTGCCACATAGCACGAAGATTGAATAGCGCAAAAAAGAAAAAACACAAGTGTTAATTATATTACTGATATTGCAGCGCGTTGCTTTTTATCTTTCCATCAAACCATAAGAACTCTTGTACGTAGTCCAAGGTTAAGGTGATAAATTGGCGGAAACAGCATTAAAAATTGTTTTCAATGATTTAGTTTTTTTTTATCCAAAGTTATATTTACGCTAACTACTTGAACGTACAAAAACAACTGCTTTATAGTGGACGACACTACACATAACTCTGAAATATTAATTAGTTTGGCATGAAAAATTATACACCACATTATGTAATCATTTTTATACAGTGTTTTGAATATTACTTACATCAACGTACTGAGAAACTGTTTCGACGCTCAAACGGCTTTCGCCAAAGTAGAACTTCTTGACAATATTTGCGATTTCCCTGCTTCTTTCTGTTCCAATCCTTGGGACTAGTTCAAGCGGAAGAACGTTTTCGAAGTGTTCATCTATTTCAGATAGTTTTACGCGAAGAAACATTTCTGAAACATCGGGAAACAATTTCAGCGTTACTAATTTTATATGTTCAATATAAATACAGTTTCTTCGTCATTCATCCCGAAATAGTGCAGCTGCTTAACTGAGCAAATGAGATGAATTGTGCACTTTATGAAAAAACCACGAAATTTGTACAGTAGTTATTTTAGACCATAATGTTCGAATTAAGATGTGGAGGTAAGTCTGATCTGACCTGTTAAGTCTGTGATAGGTCTAATTTAATAGGGCTGTCACTACACTACGGCTAGTAGTAACATATGTGCAACTTACAAAGTAAACAGTGTGTAATGGCATTCATGCATTGCTAAAGTGTTGTATGGCTGCCTATTCATTCAGTGACACTTTACAGTTGATTATAAGAGTCATTTGTGAAATTTTTTACTTTATAAATGACCATACATCCCTATACATATAATTGAGTATCCAAATGAATTCACTTATCAACGCACAGCCCAAACCACTGGACCTAGAATCATGAAATTTTAAGGGAGAAATCCTCTTAAGGTGTAGGCACCAATTTAGTATTGGTTCTTAGAAATTCAAAAACCAAGGTGGCGAAAAGGGGTAAAATGTATTTTATTGATAACCCCGATATCTCATTAACCTGGCGAGCTGTCGCCATACCCTTTCAAAAATTTTGGTAAACAAACGCCTAAAAGGATTTTAGATTTGTTAAATTCGAAAACTAAGGAAGTGTAAACATGTAAAACGTAATATAATTATCAGTATATCCTCTACAGTTCAATAACCAGATTAGTTATCGATATGATCTTTGCGTACAGTTATGTATCTTTCAGTTGTATAGTATACGATAGTAATATATTTCAATTTTGTGTCTACCTTTTTATTAGAAGAGGCTAATTGATTCGCCAGTATGTCGTAGCTGTATATTTCGTTGGACCCTATGGAGACTTCTTTCAAACGATCAAAGCCATCTCCAAAAACCAATTGGGAAATTTGTGCCCTCTGCCATGTAGTCACAAATGGACCATTGCAGTGTCCGCTCAAATCAACTAAGCAACCCGTTGGTAGTGGTTATACATCCTTGGCTGATGTCATGCTCCAGTTTCAAGCCCTTCAGCATTTACCAATGTACTTGGACGTGGAACGACTGGATGATGGGGAGGGCTTAGAATCCACTTTGAAGACACACCAGGCTCAGTGACACAAGAAATGTCGTTTGAAATTCAACAGAAAATCTTTTGAGGAGTTAAGTCGGAAGGAATTGTTAATGACAAGTCTACCAAGTACATCCGATGTGCATACACGACCTGGTTACAAGCATTTACATTCTACTCAGCGTACTTGCTTTTTCTGCAATGAACCTGCTGGCTCTTCAGATTTACATGGAACATTAACATACAAAATATATACAAATGTGCATAGGTGTGCCGTTGAACTAAAGGACACTGTTTTGCTGGCCAAGCTGCCAGCAGGTGACATGATGGCAGTTCAGGCAAAGTACCATCTACATTGCCTGTGTTCACTATATAACAAATCCAAGCCGGCTGTATCTAAAAATAATGATAAAGGTGAAACTTGTTTATATGGCATAGCCTTTGCTGAGTTAGTGGCATACTTGGAAGACATGAACAGTGATGAAAACAGTGCTCCTGTTTTAAAACTCACGGATATTGCTCAAATGTACAAGATCAGATTGCAGCAACTAGGTTTGCCAATTGAGAAATGCATTCACACAAGTAGACTGATAAACAGTTCTCTCTACTTCCTGATTTGCGGACCTCTACACAGGTAAGAGATGTGTTGCTTACTTTAGAGAAGCACATTGTACCAGCAATAAAGATATTTTGCTCTCATTACAATGACATCATAAGTATTTAATGGCAGCAAAGGTAGTGCGGAAAAATATAATTAAAACAAATTATTATTTTGATGGATCATTCAAGGAAAACTGCCAGCAGGAGGCTGTGCCACCATCACTTTTGGCTCTTGTCAGTTTGATATTTGACAGTGCAAACATAATGGATGAAACTAACCTGACAAAAACAACTACGAAGTCAGCATTAGCCATATCGTAAATGATAGTGTTTAACAATGTGTAAACATGTACAAGCTTAACACGTCATAGCCACTGCTAAGAAACTCCTTTTGCTACTATATTTGGTGTTCAAGATACATGTAGTGACAGGAAGTAGAGGACTTGTTGACATACTGCATAATCTTGCAGTGTGCATTTCTTATGACAGGTTGTTTCACCTTACATCCACAATTGCCAACACTGTCTGCAAGCAGTTTGAAGTTGAAGGTGTAGTGTGTTCACCAAAGTTGCATTATGAACTCTTTACAACAACAGCTGTTGATAACATTGACCATAACCCCACTTCTGTAACAGCAAACGAGGCCTTCCATGGTGCAGGAATTTCATTATTGCAGCACCCAACACATACAATTGTGGTATAACAGTGATCAGTAACGAAGTTTCTTCCACCAAAACAGTGACATCTTTACCTTCAGCCGACACAATTGTACCACCTGCTGCCTTCAAAACGAAGATCTTCTGTGCGCTGGTTGTGGAAGGATAAGTAAGAACTTCTGAATTCCAGTTTGCTGCAGCTGTTACAGACGATGAGTTTGCCTGGCTAAGCAAAGTCAAGACAACTTTTGAAACACCAACCACAGGTGGCTGGATATCATGGTCTGCCTATCATGCTGATTTGCAAAAATATGTTATCCCACCTCCAGAATTCAAGCCACTCTTTCCAGACAATGCACACCCAGTGGCAATGATAAGGTAGTCTATGGAAATTGTGAAGAAAGCAGTTCAGCACTAAAATTCTGGTCAAATTCCTGTTCATGCTGCAGATCAGCCATTTTATGCCGTCGCAAAGGAATTTCAGTGGACATGGTCAGCCACTTATAGAGAAGACCACTTTGTCATCATGTTTGGTGACTTACACATTGAAATGGTCATCTTGGAATTGCTGGGAAAGTTGCTTGAAGGAAGTAGTTGGAAGAACGCCCTGGTACAAGCTCACATTTAAAGTTCTGGAACAGCAGGATACCTAATAAGTGCGAAACATGTCAAGAAGGCATGCCATGCACATCAGGTCACAACTGCTAGTTTACATCTCCTCAAAAAATCTTACACCGAAAAATGTCTACTCTGTGATAGTGATGTGCAATCACCTTATGTGAAGTGGTGACATAAACAAGCAAAAGACCAGTGTCCACTTTGACTAATGACTAAAGACTTTCTCAATGAAGCTTGTCTTGCTGTGGTATATCAGATCAATTCATGAAGGGAACTTTCAGCTACACATGGAATCGCTGATGCAGATCATGCCCTGGCTTTTCAGTCTAAACAATACACACTATTGAAGATGGCTTGCAATACACATCCATGATGTGATGAACCTTGCAGATAAACACCCAGCTCTCCTTGTAGAATTCAGATGTGTGAAATTCGTGGTTCAAAAAACCAGCAGCAAATTTTCTGCCATTGCGCTGGATCATTGCCATGAGCAGAACAATGCACTGGTGAAAGGTAATGGTGGGGCTATTGGCTTCACAGGTAATCCAGAAGCACTCAGTTGTTGGATGGTAGCGGGACGTGAGATCGCGAGAATCACTACAGAGTTATATGGACAGGCAATAAGTAAACACGAGAGTACTTGTGCTGATAAAGCAGAACGTCTTCACTATGATCAAAACTCCAAAGTACAAGAGGATTTCCTGAAGAATGTTAAGAAACTTACCACTGTTTTTGAAGAGACGGGAAATCCATTTCTATAACATAGTAATGATCTACCTGCTCTTTCAAGTAGAGGGAGAATGTGGACTGGCACTAAAACCTACTTAAGTGCCTGGAAGCAGGCTTGCCCGAAAACAATACTGCACCTACAGTTCATGCAACCATTTTCGATGCTGCAGCTGTGGTTCAAATACTAAATCATGAAATAGCAAAAACGTTTGACGACTATGTGCAAAAAAGATTCTTCTCCTACATTACTGCTCACCTCGTGAAGAGTAAGCGCATTGATCTGGTTTGGGATGTTTACCGCCCTGACAGTTTGATAGCTAAAATAAGGGAGCAGAGGGGAACAGGTGTCACAAAAAGGGTAGCTCTTTCTACTTTGATACCAAAAAACTGGAAGGCATTTCTTAGAAACAGTGACAACAAAATTGCTTTATTTGGTTTCCTATCGCATGAAATGATTAATCATCCGATTGGAGAGAGCAAGGAACTTTATGCAACACATGGAAGTGGTGTTTCCTACTCTCCTGCTGAGTCGGAATTCGCTCACATAGCACCATGTTCGCAAGATAAGGGCTATACTCGAGTACTTTTGCATGGGCAGATGCTGTACATAAGGGGTGCAGGAAGGTGACCATCCATAGTGTGGACACTGATGTAGTGGTAGTGGCTGATGCATCATTTAGCCAATTCTCTCCGGATAAGTTGTGGATTGCCTGTGGTGTTGGCGCCAGCTTTCGTTGCATACCTATTCATGAAATGGTTTCTGTGATTGATCCCACACAAAGTTGTACTCTTATAGTCCTTCATGCTTTCACTGGTTGTGATACTGTCTCCACATTCACTGGTAGAGGAAAGAGAACTGCCAGGGATACTTGGACATCATTCCCACAAGTGAATAATGCTTTCCACGAACTCCTATACATGCCAAGTGAGATTAGTCATGAATCAATGTTATTGCTGGAATGATTTGTTGCGCTAATGTACGACAGAACCAGTGAAATCATGGAGGTTAATGCTGCCAGGAAACAACTCTTAACTCAGAGATCCAGAACAATAGAACATATTCCTCCTACCCAGGCAGCACTCAAGCATGACATCAAACGCACATGCTATCAGGCCAATTGTTGAAATCAGGCATTATCCCTGGATCCAGATATGCCACAGCCTTCTGACTGGGGATGGACAAAGAAGCCAATAGGATAACAACCTATTTGAAGTACTCTCCCCGAAGCATCTGATAAATGCAATAAACTGATCTGCTGAGGCTCTAAGAACGGATGTACTGAACACTGTAAATGTGCCAAAGCTGCTCTAAAATGCACTTCGCTGTGCTTAGGTCCTGGAGATTGTTTATCTGGCAAATTATATTTGTTATGTGCTGTACACTTTAACTTTTTCATATATTTTACATGCTCACTAGTGTTATTTGCACCTATGTTGCTTTTGACCTTAACTGTGAACTAATTGCCATTCTCTAATCATCGATATCTTCTTTCAGCGTCACTAATAAATATCATCCCCACATTTATTTGTAAATAAATTATTGTGTTTTATGCTGTTCTACACTTTGTTCTTAACTTATGAATATTTGAACATGAGATATAGTGAAATGACAGCCATATTGAATTTGACTTCTCACGGAATACAGGGGTCCAATCCAACTTCCCTCCATGTCTAAATTAATATGCTGAGGTTTATACTAGCTACTGTAGAAATTTCAAGCTTTTCTCATAAAGTGCACACAATCAGTCACCTTAACAGCTGCAATAAAAATTGAATTTTACTTGACAAGACTTAACATTTCTGTTATAAACAGCAAAACCACGATACACTTCTTTACATGCCAATAAAATGCTATTTACCGCACCTAAAATATCGTCGTAGATGTTAAGGACATGATAATATTGTTAGCGTAGAAATGAATAAAAGTTGATTTTGTGCTACAAATATGAAACATATCCAACTATATTCATTCGAACATGCTATAGAACAACATTTGTGTAACATTAAGTAAATCTCTCAAAAATGAGTAATCTAGAAAAGTGTTTATGCATGATACTATTATCAGTGGTCCTTCGTGGACAAATACACACACATTAAAAATACCATATGTATGTATATTTGTAACACTTTAGTGTACGCAATCTTTTTCTAATAAATCGACAAGAAAGTTTTGTCATAATGTTTGATCATTACAAAAATTCTCGTGTTATTTTCATTAGTTCAATAAAAGAAGTAAATGAACTTACCAAATAACATAACAAATCCTTCAGCTGATGTGACACCAGTCATAAATGGAACCTTTATGAAACGTCCTTCGTCAAGCAGAGTCCTGGGGGAAGCAGGGAAGAATGCTTCTGGGCCAACCTCCTCGCTGGGGTAGAAGGGCAAGTAAAATATGCGATTCTTTTCCTGGTAACAAATGGATATTGACATTAGTATGAACTTGACTGTTTTATCGTATT
The DNA here is from genome assembly GCA_003012365.1 of Medauroidea extradentata. Lineage (NCBI taxonomy): Eukaryota > Metazoa > Arthropoda > Insecta > Phasmatodea > Phasmatidae > Medauroidea > Medauroidea extradentata. The sequence goes on along the minus strand of PNEQ01082251.1, from coordinate 43,754 downwards.
AAAATAAAACAAGTGCACACGATATGAATCTTAAAACGTCTGTGTGAACTCAAAACCGGCAAATTCTTTTCTTGTGTATATCACGTTAAACTTTATGAGCATTATAATTAAAATACAATGACCTAGGCGAAATCAAAATATGAGTTATGTTTATAAAAGTACAGCCGGAAAATCACATACTGATTTTATAATCTTATTGTTAATTACTTCAACAGTGTCTTAAAATAGTTTGTATTACCCTGCTTAGTATATAGTATTTGTTGTTAAGTCAGTAAATAATGTCATTCTGTGGTTATTACCGTATTGTCCACTTCTGCACTGTTTTATTACGAAAGCTGTTGCCTGCGTGCTTTTGGCGTACACAAAATGCAAGTTTTCTTGGACAAGGGTCGCGTGAAGTGAAGAGATTTCAGTTAGCACTTTAGGGCAGATGAGGAACGACATGATGTATGGAGCAGCGCCGGGATGAAGGAAACGGAGCTCCCCGAGAAAACACACTGACCAACGACATCGTCAAGCATAATTCCAACACGCGAAATACCGGTAATAGAACCCTGACCGCCGTGGTGGGATGCGACGAGTGCTCTAGCCACTGTGACCAAGGTCACTAGTGTGTGTGTGTGAGGACTTGAGCGTGGCATCAAAGGCCGCGTACATTACAAAACAAAGTAATAAATGCAATGGTAATTGTCTAAATTGAACTATGGCTGTCTCCATATTTCCTTGCTGCCACATATCAAACAAAAAACTGTGTAATTGAAAACTATGTGTAATTTTATTTTTGGTTCCAGGCACCGGGGGAAGATTATACCAGATGTTTTCCGCATGCTCACCAAAAACTGTTAACATATATTCCTTTACTCAAAAATTACTCTATTGGGATTGTTAGAACGAAGTTTACAAATGAAGAAAAATTTGAATCTGATTGTCAGTAGAAGTACGGCTCATCTGTTATTACTCCATCAATAATTTAGGCACTAGTTTTACCTTCTTGCCTTTTTCATTAATATTCACCTAAATTGAAGTATTTTTCTTATCAAAGAGCGAGATGCCGGTGAATACGGTCATATCTTAAAAAGTCTTACTAAAATATGACAATATAACAAGTGATATTTTGTTGTTTCCATGTTATGTGTCACTATATGGTATTCATATTTGGAAAAATTCGTAGTCAGATGAACAGTTTGTGTCATTTCTTCTGGTAGACAGATAAGATAAGTGTTTTTTGAGTTAAATAGAAAGTTTCATATATTTCCCCATTTGCATTTTAAATTGGGGGACATTTTTTAGTTTTCTTTTAACCAAAATTAAGTACGTGTAGATATTATGAATTGAATTCTTAACGTGTTTCTGGGATAAGTTTCATTAAGTGTTCATCAGAAGTGAAGAGAAAAATTTCAGTACTCATTCTAGAACAAACTCCTTCTCGTATTCGTGATGAACGATCGCATTGTTAACTCTGTGTATAAAAAGAAAGACTGACTGACCGACATATCAAGCCACATACCAAACCAATGGACCTAGAAACGTGACTTTATGAAAGTTGGTTTCCTTTCAGGGTACAGACGAACACGAAGAAAGGGTTTTTCAAAATTCGACTCCTAGTTCGTGGAAATTCTCGAAATGTATTTTTCTTGACTCTTCGACATATCTTAGCTCGTACCCGACGGTCTATCATCGTGATTATAACTTTAATGGGACTCTCGAGAAAGTGAATATTAGTTAATTTCACGACTTTCCGAAATTCGTCAGTTTAGGGTGTGAAAAAAAACGGAATGTATTTTCGATTAGTTATCGAAATCTGTAGAGCCCTTTCAGATACACAGTTTCATTTTGCTTTGAAATTATTCGAACCTAATTACTCAAAAGTTTTTTTTTTTAATTCGACTCCTTAGGAGTGAAAAATAGGATAACAATGTTCCTTTACGAATCATTTATGCATCTCAAACTCAATGGACTACCGTAGTGATATTTAATCTAATAGCATTTTCATGTCTATGATTGGACTTCAAGCAACTCGATGAACACCACTTAAATGATTTTACGAAATTCAACACCTGAAAGGATAAATATAAATGAAACAAGCTGAAATCCGTTTTCAATTAATCTTCGATATGCCTTGGACCCAACCGGCTATAGTAACGGTTTCTACTTCAATGTGACACCCATAAAATAGCCTTAATTGTAATTATTTTTTATTCTAAATTCGAACACTAAGGTGTGAAATGACATGGAATGTGTTTTAGACCAATCCTAGATAGCTACCGAACCCGTGAAGACTCAGGTCTTTTCGAAAGTCGAACTCTTATGACTGTGTAGTAGTGAAATACGTTTTAAATGAATCGCCGATGTAGCTTTGACTCAAAGGATTATCGTCGTGGTTTTCTTTTCATTTGGATATTCATACAAAAGGTTTCACTTCCGATAGTAATATTTTTGGAATTTCGATAACTGAAGGGGTGATAAAGAGTAAAATTTGTTTTGAAATAGCCCATGATATCCATCTAACCAGTTGAGAAATCAAAGTGTTATTTGCTTGAAAATTATGCTTACATAAATAGCAAAATAACGGAATCAGTTTCTATACTGACAAAATAACTCTCAATTACAAAGGTTGAAAACATGAATTGTTTAAACCTATCACAGGCGATCCGACAAAGCAAGCACGGTCAAAATAAAACAACTTATACAAGAGTTAACATTATACTGTTATATCATAGCGTGCAACCTTAATGTAGCAAGGGATGAAATATATAATTAATTTTTGACGAACATTCGTTGTAACTTATTCAAGTCACAGTCATCAATGGCTGTTTTCGAAGTAAATCAATTATTATCACTCGATATAAGAATGAGTTACATTTTCTTCACAGTTTGAGTAAGTTTCGAGGTTCCTCACTAACGAATTTATTGTTCTGAGAATGTTTACAGATACATAAGTGAGAAAACAACATATTGGGGATACATATTACATTAGCAAGTATAACTCACTATTTAACCAGGACATATTCTACCATTTAATCGGTAATTTTATAACCTCATTTAAAATCAGTAACCAAAATTTCCTACTAACAATTTAATATTATTTTAACTTAATTAATATTGTATCACCATTCCCAAAGAAAGCTTGCTACTGATTTTGTTTGCTTTTTGTTTTAATTGAATTATGTGTTTCGAATGTTACATTTAAATGTGCAGTGGTTTTACAGTTGGTCTGCAGAGCAATGCGTATTGTTGTGTTTCGGTTTTTTTGGATAGTTGAGATTTAGTATTGTTCAGTTTATCTCTGTTCTTCATTACGAAGGTACGCTGCTTGGAACAAGCATACTCTGCTATGAGCAGTGAGTTAATTACTAAGAAAACTATGCACAAAAATTATACTAATCACTAGTTTACAACAATCAGAAGATTCATTCGCGGCAATCCCTTACCCGACGGTTCACATCGGGTTAGTGGTTAGAATTTTTACGCAACGTGACAGATGTCGTGGGTTCAAATCACAGCAGTGTTCATTAATATTTTTACTTTAGCGCGTGCTTTCCTCGAGGTTATGACATAATTTAGAAAAAAATCACATTTACATCCCATGGAAAACTACACATTTTTGTAAATCTAAAGCAAACTTACTTACATTTTCAAGTAGGGAAAATCTCACATTCAATAAGTGAGTTTGATTCGCTGATGCATTCTGTACATTTTCACTAATTCCCGATGGAGCAGTTTGAACAATATGAGTTAGAGGACAATCACTGGAGAACTGTGAATATTCACAGTTTCCAGTTAGAGTGCACCATGTGTACCTACTACTTATACCATTAAGATACCCTCTCATATTCACAGTCTTTCTTCTTCTGACCATACAATAAGACCCAGGGCAGTCGTCAAGAATGGTAGGAATAGACCTAGGAAGATTTTTCACTTGAGCAGCTAAACAGTAGCTACTTGGGGACATTCGGAGTGTTAACTTCTAATTTAATTTTCTCATATAACTTACTCAAATGAATTGATAAGTTTGTAAGCAGGCACATGGAAAATCATCCTTAGGTAACTTGAATGTTAGAGAATGCTTACAGAAAAGTTCATTAATATATATTTGTTACTTTGTGCTAACACTTTCTTTTTCTAAGACAACGTTACAGTAATGAAAGCAATCTCATCAAAACTTGTTTTCTCGGCTGGTAGTGTACGAACGCCACACGACTCAAAGACACGAATCATCCGCATCTGCCAACTCCCTCGGCTCTAGACACGGCAGTTTGTTTACAGTATCCCGATTCACTGTGTTTTTGTTGTTCTGTTGTGTGGCCGCCCCATTTGTTGAAACGATTTATCCAATTGGAGAGTTCACGGCACCTGTGATTGGCCGGTAATTTGAAAGGTGGGCGGGTTCTTGCAAAATTTGATATTAGATGGCAGCACAGCAGGCTGCGATTATCAGGGCTTCTCACTTGAAACGTATATATTATTGGGAGATAAAAGTATTTTTAATACAAATATTAATATCTTACATTATTTTCCCGACTTGCGCAGCCAGAATGCTCAACCGCCAGGCTGTAAGAGTCAGGTTTGCTTAAACGCATGCAAATTATAAGTTCACTTTTTGGACGCGTACAAATTTTAACAATTCGGTTCACGTTTTAAACTAAAGTATATTATTATTGACTGGATATGAAACAATAAAACTAATTTGTAGTAAATTATCACTCCAGAATTTGAATTAAAGTGATGTAAAACCTAACAACAAAATCTCGTAAAAATTAATGAAATTTGCTGTCTTCACTCCTATCAAATCAGTGCCAAGTTCCAGTCAAATCTTTGTTATTAATCGTGCATGCATTAACAACGTGCAAATTTCCCGAGTTAGCTTTTAAGTAACCGGAACCATTAAATTTAATTAATTTTTTAACGTCGGTGAAAATCTGGAAACATACTATGCCTGGCGGGCGACAAACGAAAATAACTTTCCAATTTCGTCATACGCATATTAGCAAATAAAAACGTGTTTTCAGTGTTTGAAAATACAAAACTTTATAATTAAAGTTCAGTAACTTTAAAATTAAAATACGCACGGAATTACGTACTTTACGTGGTTGCATTTGGTGCTAAAATACGTCTCAAGAATTATTTAAATAATAAGTTATTTTTCTTGGTATTATCCCCGTTTACGTGGCTGACTCAGATAACACGAACGCTACAAAACAAAGTGCAACACAATATATTGCCAATTTTTAATTTTCAAACGTAATTTTTTTGGTTATGTGTTTTGATCAATTTAATACGGTTCCATTAAAGGAATTAGGATAGAGAAAAAGCAATTTTTGAAATTGAATATTAGAGAATGGTAATTTTTTTTAACTTTGTAACGACAGAAATTTCTATTTAAATGTATTTGAACGGAAAAAATTGAACTCAAAAGACTCTAGATACAAAACTACATACTAGGAAATATGTTAACTAAATACCACCACACAAAATACTATTTGTTTGTTTACAAATTCCAACACTTTCATGTGATTTTTCGTTAATTTTCGTGTATCTTGTTTGTGATTGGCACGAAGGACACGTGACGTCACATGCATATGGTGCAGACCACGCTGTCCGACCTCTAAAAATTAAAAGTTACCCAACTCTGGTCAGACAGTAACAGCTGTTTGCACCATCTACACGTGACGTCAAAGGTCACGTGGGCCAATATTAGACTTTATCGCGCACATTTGTGCCTGGGCCTACACACACCTACCCTGTACACACACGAGGTGGCTTGTCAAGTCACGATACACGTGTTACGTGCACTTGGATATTTACATAAGCATATCGTGTTGTGTTCTTTGGTATATCTATATATATATATATATATATATATATATATATATATATATATATATATATATATATAAATAAAAGGTGACTGATTGACTGACTGACTGACTGACTGACATATCAAACTGCAGCCTAAACCACTAGACCTAGAATCGTGAAATTTTCTGTGGGGGTTCCCTTCAGGTCGTAGGCGAGCACTAAGAAGGGATTTTTCGAAATTCGAATTCTAAGGGGGTGAAAAGGGGTGAAATATGTTTCCGAAGAAACGTCGATAGAGCTCGAACCCGACGGCCTATCATCGTGATTTTTACTTTAATAGGACACTCGTAAAAATGCATATTAGCCAATGTAAGGATTTTTCGAAGTTAACATTTAAGGGGCTGAAAAGACCTTAAATGTGTTTCCAATCAACTATTGATATCTATCGAACCCTTCGGGATAGAGAGTTGATATTCACTTCAAAATATTGCTTACCTAAATACCCAAAAAGTAGTTTTAGGTTTTTTTGAAATTCGACCCCCAGACAGTAAAAAGGGGCAAAATGTGTTTTTAATGAATCGTCTTTATCTTTGAAACACAATTAGCTATCGTCGTGATTTTAACTTTAATTGGTTACTTTTACAAATGTCTATGGCAGGACTCAAAATCGTTTCGAAATTCTTTATTTAAAGGGGTGAAAATACGTGAAAAGTGTTTTCGATTATCCTTTCATATCTATCGAATCAATCGAGATATCGAATTACTCTTTGCTTTAAATTGGTGCTTTTGTAAGTATCCCAAGTACCATTTAAAATATATTTTCCGAATTCGGCCCTAAACTGGTTAAAAATGGGGTAATATGAGTTTTCGACTCACTGTCGATATATATCGATCCCATAGTTTTTTATATAGAGACGTGATTTTTGTTTAGGATTGATGCTTACTCAAATACCTAAAAAGTAATTTCAGGAATTTTCGAATTTCGCCACCTAAGGACGTGAAAAGGGGTAAAAAGTGGTGAAAAGCGTTTTCAATTAATCGTCTATATATCTTGAACCCAGCGGGCTAATGTTGTGTTTTTTACGTCCACGAGATACCAATAAAGTATTCTAAAAAGTGATTAAAGGGTTTTTCGAAATTTACTCTCTTAAGTGGTGAAAAGATCTTGAACTTGTTTTAGATAAATCCTCTATATCTATCGAACCCGTCGAGATATACAATTAATTTTTGCTTCAGGATGATGATTACAGAAATTACCGCAAAACAGTTTCCAGATTTTTCGAAATTCGATTTCTCAATACTGTGCAGGGGTGATATGTTTTTTTTATTTTTTTTTTAGTGAATGATCGATTTTAATTCAACTGAACGGGCTAGCGATGTGATTTACACTTCAGTTGGATGCTTATACAAATGTCTAAGATGTAAATTTAAAATATTTCGAAATTCGACACCCAAAAGGGTGAAAAAACACAAAATTTGTTTTCCATCAACTCACGATATCTATCTAAAAAGTAGCGATATTGAGGTGGTGTTCGCGTCAGAGTGATGCTTACGTAAATATTTAAAAAATATGTATGTATTTTTTTATTTGTAAGAAACGTAATTATTAAGAATAAAACTTAGTTGGTCAATAATCTAGGCAGACGATCCGAAAAGCAGGAACGAGCAGCGAGGAAACAACGTATACAGGAGTTTCACTACAGTAACATATCGAGACGTGGTGTTGTACAACCTCTATGAGCCCAGAACACAGATATATATATTTTTTTCAATAAATTTTATTTTCATGAATTATTTCGACGTTACGTGACGCAGTTGTTTGTCACTCAGGTCTAAATTCCGGGAGGTTATGGGCTCGAATTCCGTTAAAAGCTGCGTGCAAACGTTCAATTCTGACACACAAAAACTACAAGGCAGATCGAATTAGTGCAATTTACATGTAGTCTTTAAAAGGGGTAAAATTGCAGTTCACTTTCCACTTAGGTTCCTCTACAATATCAGCTGACATATCGTCGGTATACTGCCGAAAGTGATTAAGTCATAAGTGTTATTTCGTTTAAAAACAGTAATAAATTGTAGATATTAACAAAAATGTGGTATGTTACTATACTGTGACACAACAGTACGAAACGACGAATAGACTTTAAACTTGGGCAATTGTTCGTGAACAACATATACATATTCCTAGCATTTTTATAATTTTATCTCATTTTGACATTGTCACTTTTGGCAGTAAACCGACGATAT
>PNEQ01082251.1:5325-26704 GCA_003012365.1 Medauroidea extradentata | reverse complement strand
GTTAAAAGCTGCGTGTGAACGTTCAATTCTGGCACACAAAAACTGCAAGGCAGATCGAATTAGTGCATATTGCATGTAGTCGTTTAAGAGGGTTAAAATTGATTATGCATTTCACTTTCCACTTAGGTTCCTCGACAATACCAGCTCACATGTGCCATCTCACTAATTTCAATTTTGGGGCAACAAATACGTTTCCGCGAAACCTTTTCCCACCAAAACTATCCAATGGCATTAACTTCATGTGAATATTTTGAAAATATGTAATAGAGGGCACAGTCACCAATGGTTGTGCACAGGATAAATCAGTCGATTTTAATTTGATTTACCTCTTAAGATTCTATAACTACTCCATGACGTCAACTTTTCGGTGCCATAAATAAGCCCCAGGTGAAGTCAGTCGCTGTTAGTGGCAGGGCAAACTTAAGACTGCTTTTCACGTGGTCAGCTATAGCTACTTAATCCTACTGCAGAGATAGCTCAACTAGCCGCTTGGACATTCTAACACTTGATTACTGAAGTACCAATCTGGTGTACAAAGAGGTTTTTCAATTAAAGTAAAAGTTACGAATAGATAATATTCGCGAGCAAAGTCACGGTAGACTGCTAGTCTAAATCACGGCCGTAGAAGAACAGGTCTGGACACTCGCCTGGATATTTGACCCCCTTGTTGTTTGGCTGTAGTTCACCAAGTTACCGAGAATATTGTGTTTTATTGGCGCTGGTGTTACGGCGGTCGGACTAAACTCCGCCCACTTCCTTTCCACTAAGATAAACAATTTGTCAAAACGTATTTTTTATCAATTTATGAAATACTTCCTTCGCTCACAAATTTAAGAAAAGGCTCCAGCAATCTTTATTTACTTTATAAATTTAACAATGGAAAAAAGTGGACGGAGTTTGAGTCCGACCGCCAGAAAAACAGCGCCAAAAAGTACTATATTCTTGGTAACTTAACGAACTATACAGCCAAACAACAAAGGGGTCAAGCAAAATGCATCGTTAGATAGGCGAGTGTCCAGACCTGTTCTTCTAGGACCGTGGTCTAAATATATAAAATGAAGTGTCCTGACTGACTCACTCACTCACTCATCAACACACAGCCCAAACCGCTGGACCTAGAACAATGACATTTTGAAGGAAGCTTCCCCTTGGCCCGTACGCACCCAAAAAGAATGGATTTTTCGAAATTCGATAGTTAAGGAAGTGAAAAGGGTTGAAATATGTCTTCAAAGAATCCCTGATATCTCATTAACCGGGAAAGCTATCATAATTTCTTTAACTTCATAATATTGCCCAAAGTAATGCATATTGGCGAATTTTTCGATTTTGCGAAATTCGAGAATTGAAAGGGAGGGGGGGGGGGAATACGCAAAATTTGTTTTTCATTAATCCGTGACTTCTCCTAAATCATTTCAGATAGTGAGGTTATTTTTACTTTAAAATGATGCTTAAGTTAATATCTAAAAAGTATTATTAGAATTTTTTTAAATTCGTCCTTGAAAGCACTTTAAAAAAGGTGTTTTTCCCCTTACCTCCTAAACCAGTGGAAATATTGAAATTGTTTTTGCTTTAAAATAAATCTTCCGTTAATATCAAAAAAATTAATTTCAGGATTTTTCGAAATTCATCCTCGAAAGTTGTTAAAAAATATAATGTGTTTTCAAATAATCCTCTGTACCACTTATACCTGTTGAGATATCGAGATGAATTTTGATAAGAATGAAGCTTATGTATATATCTACAAATTAAATTCAGTATTTTATGAAAGTCAAAAATTCAGGATGTGAATAGCAGTAAAATGTTACAGTCTCCTGAAAAAAAAAAGAGTGATCACAGAGAAATAATTCAACAGTTGTTACTTTTTGCCAACCTACTCATAAATAAAACCTCTTTGGACTGTAAACCGTACAAACGAAAGAATTATCACGGCCTGCCTTTAAGCATTCACTCAGGTATTGTATATAGTTAGGGGCGGGGGAGGGGTGGGGTAACAGGCTCGTATCCCGTGCAAGACTTTGCGATGGGAATTACTGTGACATCATATGAGCATGTTGCGCGCGCTCTTTACACTAAGCTAAGACAATTTATAGTTCACTGTTATTGAGTACGCTAGCTGTTAAATGCCTTCTTCACATATTTTATCCAGAGTTACTGTTTACATTACATAATTTCGCGCGGGCAAAGCCGCAGCCGGCCAGCTGGTATTTTGTATAAAAATATTAAGATAAAATCATGAATTTCATAGTTTTTATGGCACCGCCGATACTAACTAAAACTACAATGTTCATACGGATAGTTTATTCGTAGTAATTTTGTAACCATAAAAAATTTACACATTTTTGTTCATATATGTCTCTCGTTATTTGTTTTGTCATCGTTGTTCATTAATTTTTGGTGCCTTTTATAATCACCCAATTTTTGTTGGATTTTATTATTTTTCTTCTGTCTTCTTTTTGTGCCGCCTTTCTACAGTCGACTATATTCGACTTAGGAATTAATTTTGTGTTCTTTATATATGTTTTTGTCCTTGTGTCGTCTTCTGGGATATGACTCAATTCCTTTCAGGAATAATCTGTATGTGTTATGTCTGTTAACTACTACAGCTTACTAGTCCCTTTGCTTTCTGTTATTGTTTTAGTATGAGGTTTTCTGCAATACGCCAACATTCGTTCGCATTGGCATATGTACAAAAATCTGATTTGTTAGTGAATGAGATGGTTTGAAATGGTTTTTATAATTTTCTATATAGTAGTTATATTGAGTATGCATTGTACATTAAATGAAGTATTTTTAAAATATATTCTTTTTATCTGTTGGGTGTTTGATTAGACTGAACATAAAATAGTAATAATATCTGCAGAAAATTTTTACATTCAATTTGTAGAAAAATAGAGGAAGGGTAGAAAATAATCTAGTATGAATGTTGATCTTGGGATATGAAATTTATTTATTATTTTTTTTTTTTTGCAAAACTGTGTGTGCTAGAGTGCATGTCACTGTCAGCTACGAAGAGTGAAAGTCGTATCTACATGTATAGATGGTGTTTTGTAAGAAGGGTGTTATCAACCAATCATACATTTTTAATATAAGTAATGGAAACGTGATAAAAATCAATTTCATTGTATTGCTCATGTTTGTGCTACCAACAAATATTTTTATTGTTTTGCAAAAGTTCAGTACAGTATTAATGATAATTCTTACATTACTTAAGAAGTGGCAGCACAAAAACACATTTTTTGTGTTGGTAGGGTCCTTCATACACACACATATTTTTGCCTTCTCGTAAAGCCGTACAGTTTACAGTTGATAACGCCTTTCTTACAGAAGAGCTTTCACACATAAAAAAATAAAATCGTAGACACCAGTTAACTCATCTCAAAATAAAGAGGTACACTGACAAAGGAACCAATTGGAGTTGTGGCTTTCATGTTAACAACACCCTGCAAATACTAAAAGTAAAACAAGAGACTTATAAGTGTCATACTTTTCGTGTGTATAAAACAAAGCAATGTTACTTTACAACAGGACACGCAACTCATACGTGTGATGCTTTGTAGAATTATTTGTCCAGCGCCTTTTGTTACGTACAGATTTAATACAATTTAACAAGCAGTCTCTTTGGCTGCTTGGATCACCTAAACCCCAGAACTAATTGAAATGCAATCCTCTGTTTTCCTGTGATACACATGAAGGGAATATTAATTTGGGAACAGTTTCCCAAGACACGGGTTTAGTTGCACACACTTCGCACATTTTTCCTTTCCTTGGCAACCAACAAAATGATTCCCACAATTATTCAGTTTTTGTTGTGTCTGCCCTGCTGAGATTCTTCTTATTTTCTTTCCGCCAGACCTTGCTTTTTCTTCCTTGTGCATAACAGTGTTGGCATTTGGGTGTGCCTTCTTATTGTCCCCACTAGATTATCCACTGTCACTTGGTACAAAATTTGGATCATCAACACAGTTACTATCACTCTGGAAGAGTTATCAACAAGTAATTTCAGTGTATGTACTGATACTATTATTATTGACTTATGCCTGTGAAATATGTGACGAAATAACATTCGCATGTATATCACAGATTTCATGACTATGATCATTATTCGTTCACAGTTAATGAATGTGTGGTTAATGACTTCATGAACATATTTTTTCCCCGAAATCATCTTAGTTTCCTAACACTGCTCGGAATATCATTTTTATCTGGTTGGGGGTGATTCAAGTAGGTAGGTATAATGTAAATGTAATCCTATTTTTCTTCACTTATGTAACTTTGATATACATTTGCTTCTGCTTGTAATTTTTCCACTAAACAAATAATCATTATTGGTCAAGGTATTTAATTCAGCAGGTTCAGGTTAATATATTTTACATGATTTGCAAGTAAACTGATTTGAGAATCAAAATTGGTTTCTGCATTTTCATTCACACGTGTATCATAACCTACAATATTCCCCTAATCAACGTTTGTGTTTGTGTTTATACAAGCAGATGTACAATTTCCTTCACAACTAGAACTGTTAAACTTATTTGGCTTAGTAGGTTTTGTAGTACCAACATGTCCAGATGTGCTTCGATATTTTGTCATGAACCCAACATTCTCTGGTGGTGTTTTGTGATAATGTCCTTTTTACACATCATGTTCTATAAAATCACCTTTGATAACGCCTCTTTGTGTTGCTTTTACAACAATACTATGCCTGATGTGATAGTGCGTTTATACAGTTCAATGCAGCACATTTCACTACAATTTATGATGTAACAATCACAAATCCTAACTATAGTTGATGACGCTCTTCTTTCAAAACACCATCGATATGTTCTGCGGATGGTACAATAGAGGAGTGGGGACCAATTCATACATGTCCTTAGATTAACGTTGGTGAGTGAAGGCTGAGTTAATGATGAGGAGGAGGTATAATTCTGTTAAGAGAAGGGGGTGTGGGGAAGGTGATGGGGCAAGGGAGGTTTGGTGGTTGCGTTTGTGGGAAAGGGGGTTGAAGAGGTGGTTTTGGTGACTTGAAGGATATGGTTAAGGGTTGCGTGGTTAGGGGAAGGGGCTGGGGAGTGGGTGGTGTGGAAATATGGCGAAGAAGGTAGACAGTGGGTTGTAGTTTGTGGTAGATTTTATGGGTGAGGGGTTGTTTGTAAGTGGGTTCATATAAGTAGCATGGTTACGTATATAACAATTCAGATTCTTGGAGAGAGTGGTGCTTTTCGGATGGTATTTGAAAGTAGTCGAAGAGTATTGTATGCAATACAATTATGTATTAACTAGCTGTCCCTTTGCGACTTCGCCCGCGTGTACTATAGAAAAAAAATAACTAACATTTAAATACGTATTATTGATGGTGTTACTATATTCTCTGTTTATCTTTATAACAACAAATACAAACACCTTTAGCCAGTCCACTTCGCTGGACGTACTTTAATTGCAAAACATCTTTGTTTTTAATTCATCTTCATTTCTCTAATAAAAATAATAGCTGCCCGGTTGCGGCGTTGCCTGCGTGAAATTATGTAATGTAAACAGTAACTCTGGACAAAATGTGTGATGAAGGCATTTAACATCTAGCGTACTCAATAACAGTGAACTTTAAATTATCTCAGCTCAAAGCAAAGAGCGCCCGGAATTTTCTCTTATGATGTCATAGTAATTCCCGTCGCAAAGTCTTGCTCGGGATACAAACCCGTAGCCCACACCTCCCACACCACAAACTTTATACAATACCTGAGTGAACTCTTAAAGGCAGGCCGTGATAATTCTTTCGTATGTACAGGCTAGAGTCCCAAAGAGGTTTTATTTATGAGTTGGTTGGCAAAAAGAAACCACCGTTGAATTATTTTTCCATGATAATTCTCTCTTTCGGGAAACTGTAACATTTTACTGCTTTTCACCTCCTAAATTTTCTAATTTCATAAAATTCTTAATTTTATTAGTAGATATTTACGCGGTACAGATGGTTATTTGAAAACACATTTTATTTTTTATCAGCTTTCAAGGACGAATTTCGAAAAATCCTGGATTCGTTTTTTTTTAATATTTACGTAAGATTTATTTTAAAGCAAAGACCATTTCAATATTTCCAATGGTTTAGGAGATAAGTGGGATTAATTAAAACACGTTTTATTTAAGAGCTTTCAAGGACGAATTTCGAAAAATTCTATCAATTTTTTTTTATATATTTACTTAAGCATCATTTTAAAGAAAAAATCCCCTCACTATCTGAAATGGTTTAGGAGAAATCACAGATTAATGAAAAACACATTTTTCGGCTTTAGACCCCCTTAATTATTAAATTTCATAAAATCGAAAAATTCGCAAATATGCATTTGTTTGGGCAATAGTTTGAATTAAACAAAGTTATGATAGCTTTTCCGGTTATTGAGATATCAAGAATTTTTTTGACGACACATTTCACCACTTTTCACTCCCTTTAACTATCGAATTTCGAAAAATCCATTCTTAGTGTGTGCCTACGGGGCAAAGGGAAGCTTCCCTCAAAATTGCATGGTTCTAGGTCCAGGGATTTGGGCTGTGCAATGATGAGTGAGTGAGTCTTCTTTTGTAAATTAAGATAATGCATTATTATAAATAATTGATTGATATTTATCGGAAGTGTATCGTGTGAAGCTATGTAATTGAGAAAGGGGAGGGGGGTAGTCATCGTTGGCATTTGAGAAATAACTTGAATATATTACTGCTAAAAGGTATTTTACTAACACTGAAAATTTTTATTTATTTACTTTTTAATTTGATTGACTATCAGGAATCGATCCGGTATAGCTGAGTTTGTGTGCGCGAATCAATACAGCTTATAGGAAAATAACCCACGTGTATTTTATCAGAAAAAAAATATCTTTATTTCAAATGAAGACAGATTGGTTACATGATATTGTGTAGATTTTTTAGAATTTTGTATTTTCTTTTTTCAAAAATTTTTAACTTTGTTTGGAAATGAAAAAATTTTATGAAAGTTTTTTGAAGAGTCTTTACCAATGGTTACCATCGTTTGTAGGCTATAATATCACAACATGGCATGTGGCTCCACCTTGTTCCCCACACCGACTCTAATGCTATAACAGCGATAAATATATTACTGTTGACACAGTAGTGTAACTACACTCAGTGTAATTGGCAAATGGTACGCATGTCATAAATATAAATTTCAACGTAAGTGACGTTCAGGGAAATTGTCACACTGGAACGACGACACCACTGTTTGGATGTCCTTGGCACTGAGACATTTTGCCTGTGGTGTAACAACATCCAAAGCAACTGGCAAATAGTGAGCTTGACGTAGTCCTGAATCTCGGTGTAAACAACACTCGGGGAGATTGACACTCAGTGAGCTTGGTATGTCCCAATGTAGTGCTACTGTGAATTCAGGAGTGAAAAACTTACTACTACACTAGTGCATTAGAACCCATTTTAACATGCACAAATCTTGTTAGTCCTGTTTATCTCCTGGTTTATGTGGTCCAATACACCTTCTCTTATCACTCACATTTTTAGCAGGTCACATGAGATGTGTAAAGGAATAGTTTTGTTGCTCTCAAAATTGCTATGTTTCATATAGTTTTTTTGCATTAAAATTTATGTTCTCTGCACCAAATTACATGCCCAATAAACCAATAATGCGTGCAGTAACTAATTCTTCTTAAAATACGTCTCCTTAAGGGACTGGTTGTTATGTATTTCATTTTACAGTCGGAGAGCAGTTCACATTTAATTTTTGCTCATAAAGACGTGTACTTTACGGCGATCACGAACACTAAAGCTTTAAAATTAAATGTTGATAATATTTACGGTAACTAATCACATGTATATCTGAACATTACTTTCGGGTTGTGAATGCAAAACTTTGTTAATTAATTTTGTCAGAAGAGAAATTCCGATGCAAGATATTGTTTCACACTAGACAATAACTGACATGTCAAATAAATAATATAAGTACATCAAGTAATTGAAGATTTTATTTTCATTGCCTCCCTCATTGATTATGATACGACACGTGTTCTGAAGTGGACGTTCTAAACTTCTAATATCCTCACAAACACCTCAGGAATGCAGCTGCTGCTACCAGTTATGCTGTCAAAACACGTAACTATAAGCAGCTAACTACAGTGGTCACTCTACACGACACAATGAGCAGTTTAACAATCTTTTATATTTTCCATTGACCAATGCCGTTAACGTTAGGAAGAAAGTTTGCAAAGTTGGCGTGTTTGGGTTATACAGTGCATTATTTAAACTTGTTGAAAGCAAGCAGAGTGTGATTCCAGCGAAGGAGAAGCAATGGAACGAGAAGGGAGGGGGAAACGGGAGTAACCCGAGGAAGGCAGCCGACCAACGGCAACATCCGCTACGTTTTTCACATGTGGAAATCAAGATAAGCCCCAACAGAAATTGAACCGGGATTGTTGTAATGGGATTAAAGCGTTCCTATAATACAGTTGGAACTACAAACCAGATATTTTGTACAGAATAGTGTAGATACAACAGAATATTACCTAAAGCTCCAAGGCGGTAGTTGATTGTAACGACGACGATATCTTCAGCAAGAAGGTAGTCAGGTCCGGACATATCAGTGTTTCCGGATCCCAGGACAAAGGCACCGCCATGAATCCACACCATCACTGCTTTAGGCGAGGTAGCAGACAACTGTGAAATATAACACTATTATTAATACTTATGGTAAGGTAAGTGGGCTCTATGTATTGTCAACAGCAAGGTTATCAGAGATTGTGACTCACAAGTTGATACTTTGGCAGGAACTTTGAGAGTAGGTGGCTATGACATTGTCAATGAACCACTTCAGCATTCAACTGGAGCGTTTTATTGAAACCATGGAAACCCAGAATCAGGATTGCTGGAGTTAAGAATCGAACTCGGTTCCTCCCGCATATGAGACCGGCGTGCGTTGTGCCGTCTCGCTCGGTATTATTATTGAAGAATATATAACATTTCCTATTAGGATTAATTTAGTTTACATAGTGAAACATTTGATAATGTTTGGGTGTTTACATATATTGAAACATTTTCGCCAAACTTGGTCCTTTTACACTGACAAAAAATCAGGAAATAATAATATGCATGATGTCCACAGAGCCAAACCACATACTAAGATCACAAACTCTGGTTGCAAAATGAAACCTCTATTTAATATAATATTGACCAGAAATTAATTTAATGTGGCTGTCAGCCAAGATCTCCTAGCGATGTACAGATACTTGGCTTGTAGATATTTTTTTTCTAAAAGTACTTAACGTATACAAAAATATCTACTTGGGAATATCACTTAGTAATAAGTAACATTTAAATACTTTTCTCTACTGAAACTGGCGAACATACACGATAAAGACAAGGACTTAGTGCAAAATTTGTAGAAAACGCGCAGGCGTATACATCACACGCCCATGTTGAATATTACGTCATAAAATTATGCAGTTGCTAATGAATGTTTCACAGCGGAGAGTTACGCGTGCAGTGTCGCTCTCATTGCTTCTGCATTTCTAGAACTCGAACGCGCAAAATACGTTCACGCAGGAGACCAGCTTACCACTTTTCCATTGTGCAGCTGACAGCAAAGAGAACATGTTTAGGCTAAAGCATGCTTGTGAACTACAAGGTCAAGTAAGTAAACAGATTTCCAAAGGTGTACATAATAACTCAGTAGACTCGTGTGTAGACGTGAAACTTGTAGGCTTACAGTTCCAGGTTAGATCACCTTAATTTCCAGACATTCCGGTATACCGTAAAACTGGACATAAATTATATTTGAAATTGAGAATTCTTTTTTTACTTCCCTAACCGAACCATTTCTTCGTTTCTTACTGCCACGCCGTTGACGACGCCTTAAGTCACCCGCCTACTGGCTGTGTGTTTGTGTGAGTGAGGCACGGCGCTAAGGGCGATGTTGACCGGCTCATATGGCACGGTATCGCCTCTACGCTTAAGGGCGTTCCAGAGGGAAAATATCAGAATTTTATATTGGCATGAATCTGTGTTAGTTTCGTAGATGATACTTGGGAGTACGTTATCCGCTTACAAAAAATTAGCTCAGCCAGTTTTTCCATATCGGCATTTCAAATTCACAATGTACGTGATTAGTTCACACACTCCTTGGAAACCAATCTACATAATAAAACGAAATAATTCACTGTAGCAGTAAATGTCACTAGCTTGGGCTTAAAGTATATAAAATCCCAAAATTAAATAACTCTAAATTGTAGCAAAAAAAATTATCAAGCTCAGAAAAAAAACACAAAGTATTGTTTGAATTGGCTTTTACATACTTTATAACGAGTACCTCTTCTTCTTCAACCCTCTTACTTGTGTAAATGATGTCCCATAATGTTAGAAATGAGGCCAAGCCAAAGCAAGAAGGTAGAGTATTTCACCGGCTATCAAAAACACCTACATGTAGCCTAAGTAGTTCGATTGTTGATAGTTTAGTTAGGAATTCGTGACATTATTCCCGTGTTTATAGTTGGACAGGAAATACTAGTATAGTGATATGAAATACGTTGACAGACACCACAATGCTTCTGTCAGAGCAGCAGAAAGACTGGTCATACCAGTCCAGTGTTATTTACTCGCCAGTTTTGTACCATATTGCGTACATAAGTCACCGGAAAACCAGAACTATACGAGACAGTGAGTTCGTAAAAAATATGTCTGATTCAACTGTGTTTGTTAACATCTCTATTGGAAAGAGAACCTGTGGGGTAATTTTGGTTCTCCTTTATTAGGCGCGATGCAACTACATTTGTACGTAAATGTCGTTGCACTGGACAGCCCGGTCTGTTTGCTAATCTCTTACAAATATGCTGATGTCATATCACCAGTTTTTATTATTGCCGTGGCAGCCGAGTGGTTAGACCACTCGCCTCCCACCAAGGCGATCCCCGACGGGATTGGTCCCCGGATTTTCGCATGTAGAAATTGGGCCGGGCGATGTCGATGACCGGTTGGGTGGGTGGGGGGGGGGATTCGGAGATCTCTCGTTTCTCCCGCCCTTCTCATTCCAGTTTCTAAATTTCCCAGCAAAAAGCAGTAATCTCACATCTTAAGGGTCCTGCCAACTTCGTGAGCTTCGGAAAGAACGTCGATAGTTACACGTTCAATATTACTCGCTGGAACTCAGTCAATTTTGGTGATATAGTTTTCCGACGGAAATAATTTTCTGCATTTTGAAAATATGAATTATGCTACAGGAATTAATATGTGGGGAAAAGTTAATGTATACGTGTTTTCAATAAATTTTATAACATTCTTATTTTCTTGCAGTTTTCACGTTTCAAACGCAGCCTAAAATATCCTACAGCAATGTGGACCGCACCAAGACGAAACAAAACGTCAGTGGTGGCATGTGTAAGTTAAATAGGTACTTAGCCAAGCAGAATATGTAAATACTTATTATCGCACCAGCCAGGACACCGTGGTAGGCAGCATCCTTAAGTCATACCATTTAATAAGTACATTGGAAACAATACGTCCCACTTTAACGCCTTGCACACAATAACTAAACTAAACTATGTGCGTGAGGCAATGTAGCCCCTTAACACATTTTCACATTCCTCTTCCTTCAGTTCCGTCGCTTAAGATCACCTGGCTTGTGCATGAAATTTATTAATCCAATAAATCACGGTAGTAAATATGCACACTAGCTCTATCGAAACATTTAGTCATTTTTTTTATATATCGTCCATCGTATTTATATAAACCTACTTACAATTCAATTAGTTTGGCAAACTAGACATAATTATTCACAATTTAAACTCGTGTTTAATATTCGTCCCTCCTCGTTCAAACACGCGTATGAGTATGATATATATATATATATATATATATATATATATATATATATATATATATATATATATACATGGTATATGTACTTCAAATGTACTGTAATTCTGTAACCTTATTCATACCAAAAAGAATCCAAAATAATCTTCAATGTTATATTTCACCTGATTTCATGCCTCAGTTTTATGATGAAACTCTGCACATTTGTCGTCACACTTCCCAACTTAGTTTATCGTATTAGTAAATAATCGACGACACGGCACAATGTTAAGACACATAATTCGTATTTAGAAAGACCTAGGTTCGGTTCTTTTCCCACTCCATTATTATTTTTAGTTTTCCATTGTTTATCTGAAATCACTTCGAACCGAGCCGATAGTCGCGTTCTTAATAGCATTGATGTCAAAGAGACGTGAAGCCTATCTACCGTACTCATTTCTAAACTGTCATATAAATATATAACCTACCTATATCCTTCCGTATTTATAAGTGTAAACAACTGGAGAATAGTTTGTGTATGTGAGTTCATGTATAGTCTATATACTGAACGTCCATGTATACAATTATCTGTGAAGTAGCATTGGACCGTTTACTATTTCTTGACTTAAATTTGTTTTCGCAAGTGTTCAAAGTACTTTTTTCTAAATAAATTATTGATTTTGGACTATTATTACTTACTTGTGGGGTGTATACATTCAAGAATAGGCAGTCTTCTTCTCCCATAAACTTCTTATAAAAAATGGCATCGAACTGTGGCGCAACAGCTCCTTCCACTGTGGCGTCTCTGATACCTGTCCAAGATTCTGGTTCTTCTGGAGGCTGCAACAAACAATACAGATAATTTGTACATCGATGTTTTCCCGTTTGTTATATTCGACAAAAAATAATTTGTCAAACATAATCTTACGCGTGTGTTTTGCTGTATTTCGCTTATTTCATCACCTTCCAGTAAATGGTTTCTAACAATAAACACACGTTCATTTCTCACAATTATTTTGAGAATTATAACTATGAAATAGTGTTATTTGCTTATTCATTTTCATTTAAAGTCCGTCAATATAGTGAACGGTCATCATCAAAAGCGCCCGTAGGTATCGTAATATACTGCCGTCCCATTTGTAATTGAAACAATAAACAAGTTGTAATATGTATTATATTTATGATTTGTGTTGATTTGAAAGATGTTAAGAAAATCACCTCCTCACAGTTGTTAAATGCAGTTACACGATCACTTTTTCTTTCAACATCTGAAGGTTTTGACAACTGACGAAGTGTATTAATTTTTTTGTTATAACACTAATGTTTTAAACGCATTGTTGGCTAATTAATAACGTATTACTTGCGACATTAAATAAGTCACTGTTCATTCACTAGTTACAAAATATTTTTGCTTCCATTTAAATATGTTGCGAGTGAGATTATATATAATGTTTTACTTACATAATCAAATTTACTACACGTATTGTAATATGTGCTCCGTACTGTTTCAGAAAATTTCTCTTTTAAGACACTGCATTACGAAAACCGTTTAAATTTTGTCGGTGTAATATTGTTCTTATCTGAATGTGTTTGAGGCGGTAATAAAATTAAAAATTAGGGTATGTACGGCAAGCTGAACAGCAGCCCCTTCCCAGAACCTGCAACCACAGCAGACGCCGTAATGCAACCTACACAGCTGACGCAATCGCTCTTATCAATCAACTAACAGTCGGCTGTTAATACAGCTGTCTGCCCATCAGCCCTAAAGTGAGCAACGTCAAGAATTTACATGCTCGGCTGTATTAGGCGGAGTTTTGATTATTGTCACATAGCTTTTGCAAGAATTATATTTGCTGTATTAAGACGAGTAAAATACTACTGTAAAATTTTTAAAAAATTGAACACTACATGTTTTCAAATATTCTTCGAGAACTAAACTCTTATTTATTTATTGTTCTCAGGGAATTGATAAAAATAGCCTAGAAATCCCTTATTAATGTAAGAAACCCGAGATGAGCAGGAAAGTCGGTAGTGAAGTAGACTAGACAGGTCACTTAGTGCCATATAACTTTATAAACAAACTTTAATTCTCTAACTACACACCAGGGCTGTAAGGAATATCAGCGTACTTACATAGCTCTATATTTAACTCTCAATATACAAGTTTTTATTTTAGACAAACATAACTATGACTTACAAATTTGACACAGACTGAAATTCCTCATTTATTTTTAAAACTTAATATTCACTTGATGTTTTAAGTTTGCGCAACCTTCTATTTCTCTTCTCTTTAAACACGCATGTGTATATATTGTTGCAACTAACATGTTTTTCACACTGTAACATTGTGGACATACATTTTTTTCCTGCCACAAGGGAAACCTTATCACCCTGTCAGCTGGTCAGATTCAGAAATGTTAAACCCCTACAGTAACCGTTGAAAAGACGTTGCTCTCATTTAGCAAGAGTTTCTCACAAGAAATAATTTCTTTCAGTTCAACCTATACCCACAGCATTTGGTTAAGTTACATGCACCACAGACGGAGAGACAAGTCAACTATTCACATTAAAATGTTCTGTTCTCTAAGCATATACTTTCTAATACAAGGGAAATATACATACCTGGGAACAAGTCGACACTGTCTAAAATAAAACACTGTCTTGTAGGTTGTAGAAAGTAATCAATTCCACTCAATACATTGAGAATAATAATGCAAGTCACGGAAGATTTACACTTAATTGTATGTGGATAAGATACCGTGCTTACGCTTGCTGTAATTCTGAATCCGTCTGGAGAAAGCATATTTTCCAATGTTTACAAGAGTGTTCTATTTTTAACCATTTAATATTTAATGTAAGAATTTGTCAGTAACACAATAATTAGATTTTAAAATTACGCTTTGCATTTGACGTAATAGTGAATCCACACGTTACTCTAAAATTGTTCTCTACCGTGGAAAATATATATGACTGTGCCCAACTAGCAATACCAATAATAATTCTAGAACAGCACATGAATTAAAAAACTGTATGTAGCTATTACTACATTCTATAATCGATGTAAAGATTTTGTGATGAAATTACGTCTCTTTAAATGCCTACCCTTATAAATGCATGAATAACTGTAGTCACAAGTTATAGTGCTACCAGTCAACTCAGACTAACTGATGGTTTTAAGATGATGATTAGTTAAGGAATTAGTAAATATCTATTCTTATTGTAGCTTTTGCAAAAAAGTATTGTCAAGTAAAGGTTTGTAAGAATATTATTTAATTTATGTATAAAATTTTTTCATATCCAATATGACGCGTTTGTATTGCTTTCCATTTTCAGAAAAAAGTATTAGCTTCTATTTACAATTATATTGTGCATGGGGTTTACCTAATTTATTTTCTTTTTGTGTAGTGTGATGAACATGATTTGCCCAGAAATTGCCGTTAAATTGTGGGTGCCTGGAAGGTAGGCAGCCAGTAACATTGTTATGTGTGTATGGAACAAATGACTAATGTTTTGTGCAACAGTAGCGAGTGAACCGTTAAGAATTTAGTGCGAAAAACATTGCATCATTATTTAGTTTGTTGACGTCACAGCAGTCCACAATTAATAAGGTGACTGTTATAAAACCGTGTTGCAAAGTAATAGGAAGTGCACTCGTTTTATGGGAATACAAATAACAAAATGCTGGAACCATGTTATTAGCAAGTATTTTGGTTCAATAAACGCGTAGCAGCTGTCGTATGCAAGTGAGAACACAAAAACAATTCCCAGACATGTAAAACAATCGCAGTAAGCTGAACTGTGTGATACCGAGCGAGGTGGAGCAGCGGTAACATGTAATATTCGCATTAGGGAGGATCCTGGTTCGATCCCCGACTCCGGCCATCCTGATTTCGGTTTTTCACGGCTTCCTGAAATCACTTCAGACGAATGCTTGAATGGTTCCTTAACAAAGGGCATGTCCGAATGCTCTCTCAGCACTTGTGATTGTATTTGGTTGTATGTCACTGTCTATAATGACCTCGCTGTTGAAGGGACGTAAAGCTCACCTACCTTACCGGAATTGTGTGGTCAGAAGCTGCGGACAACATTGTTACCAAACGAAAACCAAAAACAATGAAAATTCTACAATATAATAATGGCTTCGATCGTGGTGTGATACGGCTGAGTGTAGTATTCCTGTAGGTTACAACTTATGTCCATACTCTTGAAAAACCCTTGCGGCTACTGCAAACTTACATGAATTTCCATGGGATTTAGGGACTGGAAAATTTCGTGAATTCAATGACCTGCAGGAAAGAATCCATTACACTCTGCAGACTCAAGCCCCGACTATTAGTTCACTAGCTGCTACTCAGTGGAACAACAGACAATGAACGAATAGATGGGGCTTGAGTATGCATTGTACAATGGATTCTAGCCTACGGTCATTGAATTCGCGAAATCCTCCAGTCCCTAGGGATAAATAATCTCTGAAACAATTACTAAGAGAGATTGGGTTGATAATAAAGAAACGCGAAATCAATGACCAATACGTATTGAGGAAAACAAATGTCAGTGTCGCTCAGGGTGGTTGTAAAAGTTGTGTTTGTGTGTTGGAGGGTGTACGTTAATAATCTGTGGAAATGTGGAATTTACCTATCTTTAAAACCGTACGTCGTAATAGTAAGCATCAAATAAGCCAACTAGGCAAGATGGCACATTAGTAACACAATAAACATGTATTCAGATGGATATGGGTTCGTTACTCGGCAGGGCAATCCCGAGTTTGGTTTTCCATGGCTACGCGAAATCACTCCAGGCAAATACTGAGATGGATTCCGTAACAAACGCCATGACCGATTTCTTGCCCTGTTACCTTTAACTGTCAGATTGTGTTATCTATAGTGATAATATCACAGTAATGTCACGGCTCAGAAACGGCATTCCAACGATGGGCGCGGTCTACAGCAACTTTCATCACCATTTTTTTATTTTTCATTTGTACCAGATTTTTTTTTATAAATTTAGACACAAAATGTGACTAAATTTGGAATTTATGAAATTTTTTTTCTCTCATAGTTTTCGCGTAATGACTTGTCGAACTAATATTTTGCATGTTTCCGTTTTAACGTCTACACTAAAACCAACTAATATACCAAACTCAAAAAAATCACAGCGGATAAATACATTGCAGGCTACAATGTCATGCTCATAAAAATAAAGAATAAAAATTATTTGTATTAAATTAAATGCTGAAACTGAAAAAAAAAAAATATTCTATTTTTTTAATACAAATAATTTTTATTCTTTATTTTTATGAGCATGAAATTGTAGTCTACAATGTCTTTATCCACTGTGATTTTTTTGAATTTGGTACAGGCCTATTAGTTTGTTTTAGTGTAGTCGTTAAAACGAAAACATTCAAAATATGACTTTCACAAGCCATTACGCGAAAACTATGAGAGATAAAAGAATTTTATAAGAGGCAAATTTAGTCACATTTTGTGTCCAAAGAAAGAAAAAAATATCTGGTATAAATAAAAAATAAAAAAATGGTGATGAAAATTGTGCTATGACGCGCCCTTAACATTCTCATTCGACTTGGACTGGTATTGAAATGTAGTATGTATATTACGTATGCAGTAAAGAAGCGCTCATTACCGCTGCCTCACGCACCCGAGTGTCGCTTCGACGCAGGCTATACTGTGAACTGTAACCTGCTAGGCTTCTACTCCGCGCACCATCGCCTGGCCTACATCCCTCCTGTGGTGACTACATGTCTCAGTCGTGCAGTACTAGGTTGGCAGCCTGCCAGTAGAGTGTTTCTGGTTCACACTACAAGCAACTCGTCACAGCGGAGTAGCGAGGAACTTGCCCACGTGCATCTCTGAAATATTGTACAATGCATCTCCAGCACGTCGTAGATATGCTGAAAGGTTTCCTGCCAAATGTTTGCAAGGTGCACGGTTATTCAGGTCAGTTCATCGGCGTCTGTGGGAAACAGGAACTGTACACACGGGTTACCACAATGTTGGCCGACCTATAGTGCGCCTCGAACAAGCTGTATTGGTATGATATTTGAAAGAACTGTGCAATGGGAGTGCATGACTGGATTTATTTGCTTGAACATACTCCATTGCGAAATAAATAACTGTCAAAAGAAAACTAAAAATAAGACAAGAAAACATAAATAAGCAGAGTATGTTTTAGTCATCAGGATACATACACAACATGAAATTCCAAAACGGGAATCTGGTCAGATTAAACAAGGAACAAAACAGAAAATAAAAGAAATAACAAAAATATCAAAAAACCTAAGTTGACATGCGACACAACGACGAGACGAAACAAAACACAAACAGAAATACAGCAAACGACACAACGATGAGACGAAACAAAACACAGTAGTTTTCCCAACAGTCAGTATTAACGACGTTTCGGGAACTGGAATCTGTTCCCGTCATCAGGTAGACACACAGGGTTTAGGAACACGATGCGACTGATCGGCGGAAATAACCAATGGGATACTAACTGGGACACACATATTTCCCATACGTATAACTGGAGCTGCATATTGACACTTCTTGGAAGAAGACCTGCAACAACTACTTGAAGATGGGCAACTTAATGTAAGAGTCGACATGTGGTACATGCACGATGGTGCACCGCCACACTTCAGTCACACAGCTAGGCAATACTTAGACAAGTTGTACCCAAGGCGATGGATTGGCTGTGGTGCGGCAGTGGGATGGTCATCAAGATCACCTCACCTACACTCAGTTGACATTTTCATGATGTCACTTGAAATCAATGAATTATACAACTGAAGTGGACAAGGTAGACAAACACTGCGACGTATTCAAGAGGCATGCCGCTCTGTATAGGCTAATCCAGGTATTTCAGCGTGTGCACCTGTCATACGAGCGTCGCATTCGTGCATGTTTGAGATAGGTGGCGCTCATTTCAAGCGCACGCTGTGAAACTGTGTAACCTATTCACAAAATACAATAAATACCAATACGTGTAATTCATTTACATTCAAAATAAATAACAAACACGTTATCCAAAACATGTATCGTCAACTGATACATTTCACTATTTACCAACACGTTTAACAGACTCTGTGTCTTGTTGTCAAGTGAAACGTCATGCACTATATTATTACTGGCTCCCAACCTTCCAATCACACACAATTTAGCATTCAATTTCTGTGAAACTGTTAGCATTAGCGGTTTTTCTCAAGGCGACCATTTTTATTACTGTTCTCATGCTGATTACCTACATGTCCTGTCCAACCACTTCAAGCCAAAGGTTACAGCGTTCTAAGCATGAATAGGTTGTCAACCCATAGTTAAATCATAAAGGGATGTTCGATATGTAACATAATTTTCTGCTACACCAGTAGCCTGTGCACGAGATTTCTTAACTTAATTACATATGCCTGAGGTTTTATCATCCAAATACACATTTCCCATATGCACCTTTGATGACGCATAACTCCCTCATACGTCACGACAGGCTCAATGTTGTGAATACATTTTCCTATTTATTTGACCGCAGTATTTTACTCCGCTGTGCTAGCATATCATAACGACTCATCCTGTATACACGCCACCCACCCACACACACACACACACACACGTAAAGCATCCAAGTAACCGAGAAGTGCAAATCTTCATGAAATACTAACAAGTTATACAGTATTTCAGAAGTTGAAAGTTTGTAAGGTATTATAAAGATTGTGTCATTTGTTAGTGTCACTCCTTTCTATCGGTTATTTCATATTTTAATTGACGGGTAAATATGTTTTACTATGAATAAAATCTTATTACATTCAAATTTCTTTAATCCATTCTTTTAACTTTCTGAAACACCGAAACAACAGAACAAATGCTTCTCTTTCCCAAACAACCTCTAGAAAGTCTGTTCCATAGAGGAGGTACTCCCTAACAATTCCCTATTCAGAACTTAAGTTGTTCATGTTGCTTGGTAACACCTCCAGATCGAGTATATTTTAATTTGTCAGTCGTTGATATTATTCGGTCAGCTTCTACAGAATTATCTTCATTAATTTCGACATTTGACTCTTGATTCTTAGAATCAGTCGCCTTCTGTTGAGTGTCAGAATGTTTAAATGGAACTTTCAGAACCGTTGGAAGATTTTTCGACGAATTTCCAGGACACAAAATGAGATGAAAGCGGTTTCGCCTTAATATCCTACTATTAGTATCAATAATATAAGCTTTCGTCAATGATCGGATGATTGTGCCTGGCTGTTTAATATATTATATCCACACATATTTACCGGGCTTTATTGGTTGAAGTGGACTAAATTCTATGACAACGAACACATTTCTTTGCATTGTTGCCAGTAGATGTTCTCTCTTCGGCGAAGAAGTGTGCTATACGGCTTCTCGTCCAGATTAATTGGCATCGTTCGAATAAATTCTACCAGATGTCATACTCTTTGGAAAATTTTAAAAAATATTATATTATAATGCTAAAACGACTAAAAGTGGATTTACATTTGTGAATCATCTCTTCAGATTTCAAAGTTATGAGATATATCAAAATATCTCGAAAAAACCGTCCGTTCTTACAGTAAAACACTTTTCATCACACTTAAACAACACTATGTCAGCTAATTACCATTGTCTATTTAGCATATTTCAATGCATATGTGGTTCGGGTTTATTTTATCTATTTTCTAAACAAATTTTGCACTGATTCACCGTCAAATTAATACCTGAAGATATTTCAGGCCACAAAAAGCATTGATGTGCCCGTATTCTGCATTTTGTAATTCCCATTTGGCATGGTGCAGCATATCTTACGAAGAGTTTTCGGGATTAAAAGTCTTGTTCCTCTGAGAATTATTCCATTTGACCCTGAAAAATCTTCCGTGACAGGTAAGTATGCAATTAAATTAGTCGGTAGTTTGCTTTATTCAGGTCATCCTGTCATAATTAATTAGTAATAGTTGTTAACATTCTCAGCCAATTTTTTTAAGTTCGGATATTTCTTTGATTTTTTTCATCTGATGTGTTCCTGGTTATCAAAGATGTAGTAGTATCGATTTTAATTAAGAGGTTTAGACAAACGATCTGCTACAGAGAGATGTGTATCTGCATGTGATTGTGTATGAAAAATACATCATCATCAAGCAAACACGCAGTAGACGTGGTGAAAACCATCTAATTCCTTGGTTGTGTATATCTTTAAAAGTAGTTGAAGATCTGTTTCAATAGTTATTTATTCTCCCAGTATATATATATATATATATATATATATATATATATATATATAATTTCAAACGCCATGAAATAGCAAATCCTTCTCGTCGTTCAGCATTAGAATGATTTTTTTCCGTCTCCATAAGTGTATCTGATACGTGTGGAACAAGTTGCCATATATCATATTTTTTTAAAACAAATCTGCACCTAATCTATTGGATAACGCATCAGTAGATATCAATGTATGATCATAAAATATTAATACTGAAGAAAATTACTTTGATTTTTTAAAATGATTACTGTTGTTTTGTACCTTTTTTTTTTTTTTTTTTTTTTTTTTTTTTTTTTTTTTTTTTTTTTTTTTTTTTTTTTTT
>PNEQ01082250.1:35912-54909 GCA_003012365.1 Medauroidea extradentata | reverse complement strand
CAGACCTCATGGCACTTAGGTACTATTCGTACCAAAAGACCCCTACAACCAATCACAGCTCAGGACACGCCCCCCTAGACAACGTCTTGGCCAATCAGAGGCCTTGCTCCACCAAGGGGAGGGGGCTGGCATGTTAACCATATGCAGGTTAGGCCGGTTTTGCTCCCTGTTGCGTCAAAACATACATGCTCCCCCTACTGTTGCAGACTTTCCACCAATAAAATTATATGGATACCGCTTAAGAGGGCGCGGTACATAATTCAACGCTAAAATCAATCTATAACTGTAGGTTTCTTGAAGACAATTTTCGAAAATTAAACAACAGCAATCCTAGACAATAGTTTTAGCCACCGTTTTAAACAAAATTGTTTCCAGTGTTACGAACTTCTGAGGCATAACCTCTGACGCCGGAACCTCGTGAATTTAACTGCGGCGCAAGAGGTCATGCGTAGCGAATTAGTAATTCTGGATAAATATTTACTCATAAAGTTAGCAAATACAATTACCTAGGATTGTCATTAAGTATTTTATCCATATTGGCTTCGAAAAAAAGCGTAGAAATCAATTGATGTTTTCAGCGCTTACTTATCTGTCACCCACTATTAATGTCCCGTAGTAAACACCGTTCGGCGGGAAGCTTGCACGTTAGTTCAGAGCTTGGCTTGTTGAGGCGATGCGGCATTTCATGCACATTTCAAGGTCACCCTTATATCTCCACCATTTCTGAGTCCCTAACGCGCAGGTAGGCAACGACCTTAAGAGCTTGTTCCCGAGTTTTTTTTTCCAGACTGGTGCCAATAACTCAAATATTTTTTAACAAAAAGTTTTGAAAAACTTTGAGTCAATGTGGAATCACACGCTACACAATACTGTGGACGCGTTTTTTAAAATAATGTACCACTCACCAGCAAAAAAATAACTTCCTTCATTTTTGCTTATTTTCACGATGAAAAACGTGGTAATTTGGTTAATGAAATCTAAAAAACCGTTCAGTATAATTCTACAAAAAAATTCAGCTACAAATTATAACATATAAGTGTCAAAACTGTGCACAGAAATTTTGATATGAGTATTAGGTAGCAATAAAAAAAATTTTCCAAATCGCTGCAAAACTCCGTAACAAGGCCTTAATAAGAAGCTATTAGGTTATCCGCAAAGCTAAATAAACTGTCAAGGAAGAATCTGCCGCAAAATGTTATCAATTATGTATCAGAGACCTGGAAAGTTCGCGCTTTATTTTGGCCCAAGCTATAATTCCAGTAACTGTATCTTCGTGCCACTTTCGCAATTGGCCAGTGACTTTTTGACACTTCCTGGAAGTCGCTTAGCCAATAGTACAATGCGTCATCGAGCAGCCAGTGAACAGATGATGTCTGCTTGAATACACACATGTTCTTGGAGGCTAGCCTATACGTCAGTGAACACGCGAATTTTTCCCGTCTTTATCAGTTATATGTTGTATGGAAGACAAGTGACAACAGACTTATTAACTGGAATGTCTCGATGTATTGCTGTATCAAGACACGGGGCCTCATCTATGAATACGAGAGTTCGTGAGAGTAGTGATATACAGGACACACAACATACTTTTGGAATGCCGAAACCTCTCCTTGCGCCATTGATGGTCTTTGGAGAGCGTGTGAAAAGGTCATCATAACAACTGCATTCTGGTCTTTGCATTTCGTTTAATTTTGCAATCGGTATGTTTAAAATTTCTGTACACGTATTTGCGATTTAATGTTATGGACACGCAGAATACACAGTGTACTCATTAGTGGAATGGAAGCGTCATAAAACAGCCGAATCCTGGAGTAAATTGGAGACGAAGATGTCAGTGGCAAAACGTTGAATGATGACATTTTACGTCCACGACGTGACAACACGGAGCAAGTCCCGTCTTCCGCTACACAGACATTTACTACCACTGTTCCGAACATCATGTTATGGGCGCGGGTTCACATCCCGCGCCGTCAGAACACAATTCTACACTTTCTTAATGTAACATACATAAAAATAATTCGCAGACGTCGAGAACAAGAGGAGACCTTTTCCGTGGTGTGTTGCCATATTGTGCGCGAAAAATGTACATTTTGCCACTAACATTTTTTTGTCTCGAATTTAGCCCAGGACTCGCGTGATGTTCTTATTATATGGCTGTTTCAGGACACGCTGTATATACGGCAACACTGGGCGGATGAAGCACCTCTCCCTCCCACGCCGACACCGAATGGACCAGAAAGGTCACATTAACGACCGTCAGGCCAGGACGGGAGAGGCGACCGAGTAATTTCACGGCCGACGGAAACGGCTACACTAACAAGATGGAAGCCGACGTTAATTGCGTCACCGAGGTTTGGTCCATCGTCTTTAAGACCAATAGAGGATGTACGTACCAGATGAAATAACGAAGAAGATGCAGTGCAAGATGACAGAGGAAACCAACAGTACCTCTTAGGGTAGGGTACACATAATGTCCTAGAAAATAGTGGAAATATTTTTATGGTTATGTTAGATTCACGTGTGAGTGTTATGATGTTTCAAACGTCAGGGCGTAAATGCAGTGTTATGTTACTCATTATACAATTTTTTTTATGTTGCATGTTGCAAAACCGCTTAAAGATATAATACTGTTTTCTTGGATAATTACTGTCGACGAAAAAACACGAAACCTAAAAATATTAACCAACAATAAAAAGTTTTATTTCTTATAGCGAGCTACTTATTGTAAAGGCCGTTCTTAACATTATGTTATACTAATTAAAATTGCTGTTTTGATGTGTCTCTGTTTTAATTATTTTTGTTTGCATTTTTGTGCAATGCTCGTGAAATTACGTGTGATTGTAGGGACTGGAAAATTTCAAGAATTCAATAACCTGTAGGCTAGAATCAACTATTCTATGCATATTCTATTAGTAGAGCCACGATTTTATGACGAAAAGATTTTTGCAACATTTGGTTTCAATGCGTCATGTGCACACCTGCAGCTCTGCTACATCGTCTGTGATTGGTTGATTTTACTCTCACTTGTCTTGGCAAATCACAGACGTACGGAGTCACAATAATATTATTATGATTGGTGCAGTCAAATGAGAAACGTGTTTCAACAAAGACACGCTGCCAATAACCATGACGCAAAGCTACCGATGTGCACGAGAGACACAGAAACAAAGTGGGGCAAAATTCTTTTCGCGACAAAATCGTGGCCCTATCTATTAGTCTACTAGCCGCTACTCAGTGGAACAACAGACACTGAAGGAATATACGGGGCTTGAGTATTTATAGTACAATGGATTCTAGCACACGGATAATTGAATTCGCGAAATTTTCCAGTCCCTAGGTCAATCTAGAGCCAGTGATTTTTGGCGAAAAGAATTCTGCAACAATTTGTTTCAATGTCTTATGTGAACACCTGTTTCTCGGCTGTATGGTCAGCGATTGGTAGAGCCACGATTTTATGGCGAAAAGATTTTTGCACCATTTGGTTTCAATGTCTTATGTTCACATCCGCAACTCTGTTTCATGGTCAGTGATTGGACGTTTTAACTGCCACACGTCTTGAGGTTCTACTGACAAATCACAGTCGTATTACGTCACAGTAGCCTCATTGTTATTGGTGCAGTTAAATGAGGGACGTGTCTGGGCAAAGACACGCTGCCAATAACCGTGAAGCAGAGCTGCCGAGGTGCAAGCAAGACACTGAAACAAAATGTTGCCAAATTCTTTTCGCGACAAAATCGTGGCTCTAGCGATTGGAAGTTTTTAACTTTGGACGTCTCGAGGTCTTACCCGCAAAACACGGACGTGTTGTGTCGCGGTAACATTGTTCTGGTTGGTGCAGTCAAATGAGCCACACCTCTGCACAACTATATTCTGCCAATAGCCACGAACCAGAGTTGCAGGTGTGCACGTAAGGCATTAAAACAAATTGTTGCAGCATTATTTTCACCAAAAATCACTGGCTCTATCAACTACTGACTTTGTACCTATGATTGTAATTGGGAAGGTTTTTTAAAATGGTTTTTGTTTTACTGGGCAAATATTTTACTGTATTTTGTTCCTCCCCCCCCCTCCTTGTTAAAATAAACACTTACTGTAGGTGAATCTCTAGAGACCTTCGACCTTTGATCCGACGGTTACAAGAAGCGGCCGTCTGCGAAATGGCACACGTAGAAAAAGACTTCCGTGTGCGAAATAATGACTAATTTATGCACTCGAAAGAAAGAGAGAGAGAGAGAGAACTAGCAATCAGGATAAAAAACAAATTACGGTGTTTTGGTTTGACAAGGCAGCATTTACCACACGTCAGTCAGACCAGGAAGATATTTCGGCGCTTCATAAGCACGTCGTTCTATTCTCCTTCAAGGACCACACTGACGACAAAGTCGGATGCAGGCGATGCAGCAAAAAAAAAAACCTAGTGAAGTGAATGTGGCTAAAGCGTCGAGGTGGATCTTTCGCGCAGTCACCGCTGTAATTTAGTTCCATAAAAAATTTCGGATTAACACAAGCGATAGTTCGCTGCTCAAAGAATTAGTTCAGCACCTCCCCTTGATGGCTTTGGCAATAATGCAACGCTGCTTATGTTTTTAGTTTTATTTTAACCTTGAACGTCTGGGCTGCCCCTCAATTATGCACGGTAACTGCACGGACGTCAAGCTTCCTACCGTCTGGCATGAAAGTAAAAAGGACAGTCATTACGAGAAGTCCTCGCCAGGGGCATGAACGGTGATGTACAGTAACACCCGTGTTCTGTTTGACACCAAACTGCTAAGCTGTCTTCTCTTCATCTATTATTAGTAGGGCCCGGTAGGTTTCGCGAAAAGATTTTTGCCCCACTTTGTTTGTGATCTTACGCGCACACCTGCAGTTGAACTTCATGATTATTGGCAGAGAGTTTTTGTGCAGAGTTGTTATTCGTTAGACTGTGCCAATCAGTACATGGATAACTGTGACACAACACGTTTGTGATTTGCGGGTTTAACCTCCACACGCCGGGAGTCACGGCATCCAATCTCTGACCACAAAGCAGCAGAGAGGCAGGTGCGTACGTATGGCACTGAAACAAAGTGCTGCAAAAATCTTTTCGCGAAAACTACCGGGCCCTAATTATTAGTTGGCACACTTCAAACTAAGCTTATATGTTTTTAAAAACACAACTAGCTTATTAGAAACCTGTAATTGGAGCTCCTAAAACGGCTGAAAACTCTATCTAGCAAAACAACAGTTAGTTCAAGAAAAAGGAAGCAATTTTGAAATTGTAGCTACTTATACCTGATAAAGTAATTCATAGTTTCCACACTGAAAAAAAAAGAGTATATGGTTGTAGGCATGGGCGTACTTAGGAATAGTTTTCGGAGGTGATTTTGAACTTTCATCTTTAGAGACCTGAAAAATTCGCGTTTTCTTCTGGGCACATGCTAGAATTTCATCAACTATAAGTTAGCGTCACTTTCGCAATTGGCCTTTGACTTATTTGACACCTCCTGTAAGTGGCTGAGCCAATAATGGAAATGTAACTAATACACACATATATCACTTTAACCGCAAGCCGCTAATGAGCATCTACTGTCTGCTCGAGTTCACGGATATTTTTGCAGACTGGCCTATAGGGCAGTGAACCCGCGAATTTTTCCCGTCTCTAACTCATCTTGCATAAGTGTTTCAATATAATCTGTGTTCTGACATCTCTACTTGTGATAATAACATATTTTATTAACATTTTGGTTGTTTTTGTAGTATAATCTACCTTTTGTAATGTAAAATATAATACCCAGATAAGGAAACTGTCATTTCGGAGGGGGTTTGAACCCTGAAAACCACCCCTTGGGTACGCCCATGTATCATACATCTGTTAAAATAGGGACGACAAAACAGTTTGGTTGTCGGTTCTATGTGAACTGTACCTTCAATAATCAGTTTTTTAGAAGAAACAAAGAGCTTTGTTGCTTTTACACACCAGATGGTAACTTCTACAGAAGAGATTGTTGAAGGAACTGTCCAGATAATACCGACAAACTGGTTTGTAGTTCCTATGTTAGCACAAGTACGGTAACTTCAACATAACGTTATTCTCAGTGCAGCCACATACCAACAGTAACAATCAACCTGCACAGATTGTAACGTTCTAAAATCTTAGCGTGTGATGTCACAACAAGTAATATTTTTTAAATGTATATTTTTGTCAAGTTAAACTTAAAAAAGTGCTCACGTTATGGTGAACCGCCTATACCTTATTCTTAGGAACATGCAACATTCACGCTATTGTTTGGCGACCGACCAGGCTTCACTGCCCTCGCTATAAGAACAGTTTCTTTGCCACAACAACATTTAATTTGAATATGACAAGGGACAGGAAAATTTCGCGAGTTCAATTACCTACATCAACTTTCCTATGCATACTCGAGCCCCGACCATTAGTCAAGTAGCTGCTACTCATTGGAACAACAGACAATGAACGGATAGACATAGTACAATGGATTCTATCCTGCAGGTCATTGAACGAGCGGAAAATTTCCTGTCCCTAGTTATACTCACACCTACAGAGACCTGAATAACTACCGGATGCACTTACCTGTAGGCTAGCCTCCAAGAATATACACTGTAAAAAAACTGCCTAAAATGTTTACGAAGTATATTATCCCCTACGCAGTATAGTACAGTTACCATACTTCCGTGTTGTAAATATGCAAACTTTTACAACTGTTACAATACAAGTCTGGTAACTTCAGTATACATTTGACTGTTTTATAATTAGGTTTATGAGTGCTACCATGGATGTCTGGGAAACTATTCTACCATGCCTACTTTCTTAGCGCTCCTACACGCACGTCTGGTAAATTTACAATATTTTTTAGAGTGCATGTGTGCTCAAGCAAACATCAGCTGTGTAATAGCTAGGGCCACGATTTTGTCGCGAAAAGATTTTTGCCCCACTTTGTTTCAGTGTCCCTCGTGCACATCGGCACTTCTGTTTCAAGGTTATTGGCAGCGTGTCTTTGTTCAGACACGTTTCTCATTTGACTGCACCAATCAGAATAAGATTATTGTGAGTCTGTACGTCTATATTTTGCCAAGGCCAGTGAGAGTAAAATCATCCAATCACAGACGATGTAGCAGAGCTGCAGGTGTGCACATGACGCATCGAAACCAAATGTTGCAAAAATCTTTTCGCCATAAAATCGTGGCTCTAGTAATAGCTGCTCGCTGACAAAGTTAAATAGACCTGCATTTAGTTCAGTTGTTATTATTGGCTCAGCGACTTTCGCGAAGGACCAATAGTGAAAGAGACACGAACTTACAGTTGGTGTAATTCTAGCTTGTACCTAAAAGAAAATACAAATTATTCAGGTCCCTACTCACACCTAGAGACATGCGAAATTCATGTTATCACTTGGTAACAGACTAAACTTCACTTTCCTATACATAAAAAGAGCATAATCACGAACTTTTATGTGTTGTCATTTTCGTGTGTTATGTCTTTACAGAGATTGGTCTCTCTACCGTGTAAGCATTCTCCGCGGCAAATCACGACATTATCGGCCAGCGGGAGACGTCGAACGAGCCTATAGTCACTTGGAGTCTATAGTCAGCTGTCAGAAAATAACGCGAATTTAGAATTTCTCTACTCATAGCACACACCTTCAGTTCGTCCCGACATGGGTGTATGATCGAGGTTGCTTCGACTGCATGATTGTAGGGTTGCGTTCCAAATAGGTAGAAATACATGCTCGTGTACTCGCGCTCGCAGGTGACGTCAGAGAGTGTTGTTTTTCAAATGGCCGAGTACGAGTGTATGTATAGTGAGCCGACCCCTCCCCCCAACCCGTAGCTCAGTTGGCTTGCGTGGCCAACTTGGATACGAGGGGTTCCGGGTTCGATTCCCGGGTCAGGCTGGGTGTTAATTTGTGTTCGTCCGATTGATTTAGAATAATGGCCTGTCTCTGAAAATATCATTCGAAGAATATTCACGATTGTCCAATTGCTCCTGTAACTTTCTAAAGTACGCTCGCTGGCTGTTGGCCGGAAGGCGCACTGCCATTGATCACATAAAAAAAAGTATAG
This sequence comes from Medauroidea extradentata, assembly GCA_003012365.1. Classification (NCBI taxonomy): domain Eukaryota; kingdom Metazoa; phylum Arthropoda; class Insecta; order Phasmatodea; family Phasmatidae; genus Medauroidea; species Medauroidea extradentata. The sequence continues at coordinate 46,848 of PNEQ01082250.1, read as the reverse complement.
GGAGCATGTCGCATGTGTGACTGAATGCTCTAGGCCGCAGTTTATTTACGTCTGGGAGCACGCAAGGAATTATGGGAGGAAGTACGAGCGCTAAGAGTACAAGAGTGACTTATTTGGAACACAGCCTAAGTCGCTACGAGACGATTATTACACGTGGCTTAAAGGTGGTCATACAATTTAAAACTTTTAACATTTGATTTTACGATAGCTTTCAATACACGGCTTCTTATGGAGTCGGCAAAGCTAAAGTCAAGCGGCATTGACTTTACGTTTCCGATAAACTGGAAACCTGAAGTCAAAGTCAAGATGACTGATTGCAAACAACAAGCTGATTACGTGTGTTATGAGTACAGTTTTATTCTGTAGTACTGGGATTCCATGACAAATGTGACAGGTGTGCCTTAAATGTATACGGAAAACCTTGTAAATAGCATTAGAAAAGTATTCGTAAATGTATTCGCACGTGTGTTCCGCAAAATAATAGGCCTATAATAAACGGTAAATTATTTAATAATTGGGCTTATTTTTGGAACATTCACATATGCTTTTATGGTAAATATATATTGATTTATATCGCAATATTTGTGTTTAACAAATTCTCAATAGTTTTTCAAGTGTCGTTACTTTAACTATACGTTTGTGCTGTGTATTGACGAAATGTTAAGTATTCAATTGTGTATATGCCCTTGCCCGGAGATTATCAGTGTTCCTAGTTCGCCCACTACGAACGCCACCGACACTTACTGGCATTGACAGAAAACGCTGAACTCCCGGCATGCAAATGTGTAGAACATATCCCGTCCACTGGCGACTTCCATGCCTATACATATTCAGCGGTGACGGCGAGTGTGTAGTCAAGGTTGCGTACAAGACCCTGGTCGAACCACGAAATTGCGTCTTTCATTTTCTTGGTGAAGTTAAGGCTAAAATGCCTTCTCTCACACTTAACCAAATTTTAAACAAATATCACATGCACAAAGGTAGCAATAAAATGAGTTGAAACGTAACTAGAAAGAATGCAAAATAGTAACTAAGAATATAAAATTGTCGTAGTTAAAATAAAGTAACCTGACAGCTGCGACGAAACTTAAATGAAAACTAATCTAAGTCCTGAAACATACTCGTAGCTTACAGCATACATTATCTATAAGTTATGTAACAAACAAGAATGAGATAAATAATACAAATGACTTGTGCAGTTGTAACTTGTCGTTATACACAGTCTTACATAAATACAATGCAGTTAAGCAATTACTTCTGAGATGATACTTTTCATGTTTTACACGAGTTTCATTCTATTGTAAGTCTAAAACAAATCTGAAGTGTCGATTCCACGTCATGTCCAGTAAGTTACAATTTTTCTCAAGTAAATGTCAAAAATAGCTACTCAACGTATACTGGCCAAACTACTGATTTTACACGCATAGTTTATGTATGAAAAATATATCTACAATCGTTGGAAGTACTTTACATAACTTACTTTGAAATTTTTAGTTTTTCGTTACACTATGTTAGGTTACCAGGTTAATTCTACTACAGGTTAGAAAGAAAATGTATTTTCTTATGGGAGAGTTTGGCACAGGGAATATTTCTGCCGCAAGTCTAGCTGTTACCGCAAAGGGAACAGACAAATACGTAATTGTAGTGCAATTATATTTAAATAGGCTTCGAAATGACAGAAGTCACTGAACTTAATTTTAAAGTGAAAATAAACCAATATCTAACTTACAATTCAGGAAAGCTGTGTGATTGGTCAGTTTGCAACCGTTACCGATACCTGCGCTCAAGCGGCAGCAATTTTCCTGCGCCAAACTTCTAGCACTGATATTTCTAACCTGTAGAAGAATTAACCTGAACCTGAACTAACTTAACTTAAAATAGCCTAACTTCATAAACCGGCGCCCTCTCTGGTTCTAACCTTGCCTTCGTGCAGAACACACACCATCATATTCATCATCAAAATTAAAAGCAAACAAAAACTACCGAACTTAAAATAACCTAAACACACCTAACCTGAACTAGCCTAACCTAACATAGTCTAAAAACTTAAAATTTAAAAACAAGTTAAGTACAATTTTCTTTATGTACGATTACTTCTATTCACTATAAAAACATTTTTTCATTAATGAAGTATGCCTGTATCTTTCAGATAATTCGGAGTCTCTATTTTTTAATACATACAAAGCAACATAATCAAAGTGTACAGATTGTAACGTACTCAACAGTTAAGTGGCATTGATCCCGACCACCTTGGATTTATCTGTTTCTTCTCGATAACTTCTGCTCCAGTCGATGTATCAAAGTTTTTGTCACGACAAGGCATAGATACAAACTTAATCGATTTTCTGTAACTGCTAGAACTATAATATATTCATTCTTTTGCAACGGGAAACAGCTGGAAAGGCTAAATTGCTTTATTTACGGGAGCGACTTCAAAGGTCGCAACATAAACAGAAACAGTGCCATATGGATTCCGAAAAGTGAATGAAACAATAAAGTATGCCTTGTCAGCGTGAAAAAAGTAAAACAATGTGTCTATTCCCCGATTTATAAGAAAAACCGTAAAACCGATCTCACAGGGATCAATCCTCCTTTACCTCTGATGCCACAATTTCTATATATAAAATGCAGTGCCTCACTCATTTACTCATCAACGCACAGCCCAAACCACACGACCTAAAAACGTGAAATTTTCAGCGTAGCTTCCCCCCACGACGTAGGTACTCACTAAGGAAGGAATTTCCGAAAATACAAATATTAAAGGGGTAAAAAGGGGCAAAACGTGTTTTCGCGAAATTCTCGACAGCTCTCTAACCTGATGATACGTTGTTAATGTTTTTACTTCAAAACATTGACCAAGCAAATGCATAGATAAAAACTTTTCGATTTTTCAAAATTTGGAAATTAAGGGGGTGAAGGGCTGTTAAATGTGTTTTCAATAAATCCTCTATTTCTCTTAAACCGCTTCAGATATCGAGGTAATCTTTGCATCAGAATGGTGCTCGTGTAAATGTATAAACAGTAGTTTTAGGATTTATCATAATTCGTCCTTGAAAGCCGGTAAAGAAATGAAACGTGTTTTCAATTAATCATCCGTATCTCCTGAACCATTTGAGATATCGAGGTGGTTTTTTGCTTTAAAATGAAACTTACGTAAACACCTAAAAAGTAATTTCAGGATACAAATCAATTTCAAGGTAATTCGCAAATTAAAAATATGCAGAGAATATAGTAACACCATCAATTAATACGTAATTAAAAGATAGTTACTCTTTTCTATAGTACACGCGGGCGAAGCCGCAACGGGACAGCTAGTAAATAATATTTTCAAATTATTATTCTTAACACGGTAGTCAACAAAAGTGCTCACTTTAGCGAGAACTACCTGTACAGTGGATATAATATATATGTAAGCTGTCCTAGGATTGTCAGTTGTGACCCGTCTAGCTACAGCAGTGTATGTGAAGCAGGAACAATGTGCGGATGTTTTTGTTACTACCCGCTTGTACACCAGGTGGCAGCTGGAGAAGTGGTTGCCGCCGGTTGTCGGAAGACATTTGCTGGGGTGTAATAATTGTGGGCTCTCTAGGTTGTGAGGCGGTGCATGCATAGGGAAGTAGGAGGGGAGGAAGAGGGGCAAGAGATAGAGAGAGATATACAGAGAGAGAGAGAGAGAGAGAGAGAGAGAGAGAGAGGTTGTCTTGTCTGTGGAGGCAGCCAGCTCGAGTTCCTTTCACAAAAAAGAACTGGCTCTGACCTTGACTTTCACCTCTATGCCGCGGCGGTGGCGGCGCTGCCTTGCGGCAGCCAAGCGAAGCTCCGGCGGGAAGCTGCGTCCCGCGAGTTCGTGTGCTACTCCCCCTCCTCCCCCCTCCTACACTCCTCATATAAACTCCTTATCCTCGTGTAATTTCCTCACAGCCCTCCCCCCTTCCCCCATAAACCTCTTTCCGCAGTCGTTTCCGCGTGCAGGTTCTGCCTACTGCTCGTGCAAGTTCGGCATTCCTCGCACATGCTCGGGTTCTCCCGTCGGCCGTCTGACATCGGTCCAATAAATTTCAGGCTGTAGATGGTACACTGAGCACCTTTTAAAGAGGCTTACACAATTAATAGCTTAAGCAATACGACGTTTACGTAAGAATTAAGCATTAGAGTAGCAAAAATTGAGCGTACACAATAGCAAGGTTACTGCCCAAGTTCAGCTAATAGGAGCACATTCAATAATTGCATTTCTTGCTGTATTGTTTATACCGAAGGCTATAGTTTGAGACATTTAGTAATAATGAGAAATAACAATGGTGTGGCATGAAAACGAGGTTCTTCTAGTATATACACAACAAAAAAACGAAATGACATGGCAAATTACATTTTGTAGGTTGAAGTACGATGAAGGTATTCGATTGAAATACGATTGACATTGTGGATATAACGACCTGTAATCTGATTGCTTAAACTTACGATTTCCACTGTCGAACTTAGAAGTAAGCAGTAACAATTCAATTGTGTGTGCTTAGATTAAAATAAATGTGACGTAACAAATTCTACAGTCTACTGCTTAAGTATTAAATGTTTATAATTTCTATAATGTTAACCGCTTAGGAGACCCATATTCGACTAATTTTCTGCGTTTGAGGGTCAGGAACAGTGCATGTTCGACGAGAACATCACCTCTACACGTGGAGAGCAAAACTGGCGTCTTTTCGTAGTACTTATTTTTCAATGGGCCTTAAACCTCTGACATTATAATTTTATTTCTGGACAATAGGAAGTAATGACCAACACAGGATTCTATTTTGTACTTTACGAATCCTGGCGGTGTTAATACCTACTGAAATAAGGAACTGTCAAAAGTTAAAAATCTTTCAAGACCAAATGTTTCGATTATCTACTTAAGGGTCAAAATTAATTAGATTTAACAAATGGGCTATATTTTTTTATTGTATTTTTTACACTGTAGTGTCAATTTATTATACTACTTATGTAATTCTTATTTTATTATTTAAATTTAAGTTAATTTGTCAAAACCATACAATAAGCAATGTAAAACTTTAACAAGATTCGTTTGAAAATACCTATGTAATTACTATGTTAGTTAAGTTATAATTTGCACTTTTTGTAATTTTTTTTCCTTAAAATTAGTATTAGTAGACGTCATGTTGCAATATGTTAGTTACACAACAATTATATTTAATAGTTCTGTAATAATCCATAACTATGTCATTTAATTAATTTAATGTTAAACTGTAACTATATTGTAACTTTTACTGAGATTATGGATACTTGCAAGTGAATTGTAATGCTGGTTAGTTGTAAGAGAGGGCCTCATGGCCCTAAGCTTGCCAGCTTAAATAAAACATAAATAAATAAATAAATAAGAACTCGTCCACCAAGCTTCATGTAACTTAGGTACTCCTCTTTATCAGCCAACACATCTCTCAAATGAGCCCGTCTCTTGCAAGCGTTGGCGGATTCTTGTGAAAGTTCTTGGACAAGTTTCCTGTCTGTTAGGGTGGTACTTATCTGCATAAAGCACACATGCTTGGTACATCATTCCCTGCATGAAGCGCATGTCAGTCTTTTCAATCACAGAATACATGTTCTCGCAGTACTACACAATTCTGCTCTTCGAGCGTTCTAAAATACTGCTCGTGCCAAGTAAATACATTGACACACTGCTCATGTTTATTTAACAAGCATAATACAAGATATTAAACTAGCTTGCACATGCCTATCGCAAACACAGCTCTATGCTAGGAAGTGCCTTCATACTTAGCTAACAAGGATTTCAACAAACTTCCAAAACATCTACAAAATATTCGTTTTACAAATCCAAAACTTATCAAGCAACTTAAAGAACTGTTGTCTTCCCATTGATTTTATTCTGCTCGTGTAGAATAATTTACAACAGTGACTATGTTGTTTTTTCTAGGAGTATGTATATACACTGTTTATCTTTTACATGAGGAGAGCATAAAAGTCGATACAGACGTGGACAATGCACACTTGACATTCGGGGAATGAGAAACACATGCCGTGGCAGAGGAGGTAGGTGTCAAATAGATGCTATTACAAATTCCAATAAATTACAACTCACTTACTACCTACTACTTTAAATACACGTGTTGCAATTAGGACTTTACAAGTCGCTATGTAACCCAGAAATTCGAGGTTATCGAAACCAAGTTGACATGAATGTTTTTTGTTTGTCTCGATGTGAGGAACACATGTTGAAAATGTTTGACTTAAAAAAATACACACTATAAAACAGTTTTTGACGATTTTGAGGGGCTCAAAAATAACGTTTCTAATTAGTGTGCTCCTTTTTTTTTTTTTTTTTTAAATTAAAGAAACATAGTTTGAAGCGTGTGTTATTTTCTTAGACGACAATATTGGGAATAAATTAAACGTAAAGAATAACAGGTGAGATAAGTTACAACACCGTCCATACTCCAGGTACACAGCACTTATAAATGTAAGAAAGTGTTTTACGCTTTAACTTCGTCTTTAAAAAACGATAATAAATTCATTAATATAAATAAATAACAACAGTCCCGACGTTTGGCCACGATTTTTCTTCCCGCCTAGAAGTGCCTCGTAGGTAAGCTACTATTTACCACACACCAACCTAGTATCGGCCACTATTTTTCATTCACGTCGGAACAGGAATTTCCTGTGCCTCCGCTGGATGTAAAACGTTCGGTGGAATCTACTTTCTAATTCTTAGTAACCGTGCTCCCTGCGTACAACTACGTGGCACAAACATTCCAGAATGAGACAGGCATATCGTGAGTAGGTTCTGACTTCAGTTAGACATTCACTCGCATAAAACTCTAAACTGTAAATTAGACGTACTTTCACAAAAAAAAAAAAAAAACCCACAAAGTAAATAATTTTGAGATAGTCTACTCATACCGAGTACAAGGAGAAGATCCAAAGTATGTCCTAGAAAAGATAACAGCATTAAATCACAATATTTGAAGTATACAAGGTTTAGATACATACAGACTTTGACCTTGAATATCCCAGTAACACTGAACTGACGGCTGTTTCCTTTATGCATGACTATACGTCCAATAGTTACTCACTGTTGATCATTCAATGCTTTTAATTGGTTAGGTCCTATTGTTAAAGGCGTGGTTTTATTTGTGGGTAGTACTTTGCTTACTTGTGTATATTTATTTATACACGTTGCGTCAGGACGAAGTGTGTTTGTTAACTGTGCGTAAATTATAACATTACAAAAAGTAAGTCAAAAGTAAATTTCGTGGGAATAAGTGTATCCTGAGAATTTAAAATTACAGGAACTTAAATTTAAAAAATACTTGATATCTCGTTGCTTGGACACGGTTCTTCAAATTTTTGTTGCTTACGGGAAAACGGCAGTTATCAACGCACATTTTTTAATTGTAAGGAATAAAATGTAGTTGAATTATCTACGTTGAAACACAAAGCTAAGACTCCTTAAAATCAGTAGGCTACTGGTGTTAAACCTGTATTAGTCTACCTTTAGAAACGTCTGGAGTAAAACACTGATTATCTACGTAATTTGTTTGGTCGACCTTAGATGCCGTAACAGAGATAGCACACAATTATTTCTTGTGACGCCAGAAATTATATTGGGGCATATTTTATGCTCTAAAGAAGTTAAATTTTCAGAAATCAAACTGAAACGAGAATTACTATGACTAAATACATAAATCCAAGATGGCGACACTACTTCCAGCCACCTTAAGGTGGACGTCTGACCAGGCCAGCAGAGCTTTGGCCGTTACAATATTATTCGAAAACTGCCCATCGTACATGGGCGACGTTTTATTATGAATAGCATTCAAAGAAGGTTACACGTGTATATACACATTGCAACTTCACCAGTATTTATTAAAGAATATTTTCTAGCGGCCGAAAAAGGCGAAAATGTGTATTTTTTGTATTCCTTTTTAAAGTACCTATATAAATTGTGACGGAATATCTATTAAAGGGAAAGGTGTGTACAGTATAGGTCGTTCGGGATCAAGTGAGCACAAAAAATGTTACCTTTAGAAAATACCACTAGCCGTTACTGTATATAAGTCAACACAAAGTATAGTTACTTAACTGTTTGTATGGTTGGCAACGTAATCACGCAATATAGTTCCTTGTATTTACCTACTTAATTTCAACAATACTGAATCACAATCAACCGAAATCGACATAATTACATTTCGTATAATTAATAAACTTCATTTTATCAAACTGCATCGATTCATACTGACTGCACATTTATCCATAAACGAGCAAACATCAAGTGACGTGTCCATGGATGTTAGACATTTCCAGTCGTCAGCCGTTGCGCGACGAAAGATACGAATTGGCTGAAAATAGTACTTTAGCAGGGTATTTTTTAGTGTTCATTTTATCCCGAATGGCCTATACATCTTCATATTCTATAAAATGATAGGGTCACCACTGAAAGTCTCATAGAGGCGAGAAGTTTAGTGACTTGTCCCTAGAGGCTAGGGTAAGGCGTGATTCTAGTGCTATGTCGTCCTTATCGCTTCCGCACTACTAGGCCACGAATACGTAAAATACGTTCGCCTTGGCTGCCACCTTAAGGGTGCGTCGTAGATAAATAAACGCTGAAAATATCAATTATTTTCTACGCTTTTTTCGAAGCCAATATGGATAGAACACTCAATGACAATCCTAGATAATGGTATTTGCCAACTTTTTTAGTAAACATTTATCCAGAATTACTAATTCGTTACGCGTGAACTCTTGCGCCGCCAGTTAAATGCACGAGGTTCCGGCGTCAGAGATTGTGGTTCACAAGTTCGTAACACTGGAAACAATTTTGTTTAAAACGTTGGCTAAATACATTGTCTAGGATTGCTATTGTTTAATTCTCGCAAATTGGCTTCAAGAAACCTACAGTTATAGATTAATGCTTTTAGCGTTGCATTAACATCATCTCTAGAGGCCCGGAAATTTCGCGGGTTCAACGCCCAGCAGGCTAGACTCCACAGTCCTGTGTGCACTGTCGTCAGCTATATTTGTTCATTGGCTGCTGCTCCAGTGAGTGAGCATTTGAACATTTCACGATGTAGCGCAGGAGTCCGTGAGCGTTTTTACGCATGTCCGCCATTGGTTCGGAGTCCTCAAGGTCACGTCTAACAAACAATGACCCGATCGAAATAGTTTCCAACATGTGTATGACTTAGAAATCCAACCTCTCCTCAGTTGAATCCGCGAAATTTCCGGGGCTCTAATCATCTCCAATTCTTGAGGCTGAAGGCTGTGGAATTCGCTCAGAACTCCTTGATGCTTGTTTAGCTCTCACCGGGTGTGTTCGCGTTTGCAAGAGCGGTGTTTACAACCTGCTTACAAATAAGAAAAGAGGTTTAATATCTTCGCCACGGGGAAGTCAGGCAGGTCTAGGTAGCAGATGTCAAGAAGCAGGAAGAACCAATGTACTGTTTGACGGCCCGTTCACTCTTCACCTCGACTTGCGGCTCTAGACTCAAGGACAACCTCGCTTGACAATGACGCATAACTTACGGCGCCGCCGGAAATCGAGGGGAGGGGTTATTTTCGCGGCCCGCAGCTGTGACTTTGAATATTTATTGGTTATAGAAATCGCCCTCCAAGGCTACGTGATTAAACACGCAGTGATCGGCGGCATCGTCTGACAACGTTTTTAGTTGGGAAAACCAGTAATTCGTAAGACTACCATTCGTCAGGCGAGGACACTTCTTTAAGTTCTACAAATTACTAGTAAAGTACATACAAATACAATATTGCTTTTAAAAATTTAGAAAACATTTACAAGCCACATTTTTTGCATATTTTGGATACATGAGGTTGATTAGAGTTACTAGATTACCGCGGGTAAAGTTGACAGGTGTCAATGTGCCGTGTGTATTGTCACTCAATGGTATCGCTGACATTCTTATGTCATTACCTGTGTGTCCCCATTTGACTGTACCAGTGCTGACTCCGGTGCTGCACTACTGAATGCTTGTGATTCGCCTGTAAACAAATTAACCGAGCCATACAACTGGCTTACAATCAAACAAAGCGTGGGACGATGCTACACTGATGTGCAAAATACGTCGACACTAAAAATTCCTCGCGATTTCCCAATATTTCTAGCGGCGAAAAAAAATCTCATCGAAGCTAAGTGTCACGGTCTACAGATTGAAGCATATAAAAACCCATTATGAAATAGTGCTGTATAAAAAAAATTGCTAAAAGTAACAAACAATTAGCAAATTTTTGAGTTTTCTTTTAATGCAACACTTTTTTTTGTAGTGGTTTTTATATTATTTAAGCCGTAGACCATGACACGTAGTTTTGACGTGATTTTTTTTCCCATCTCATTATGTTTACTGGTTTTCATGTTCTGTATGAAGTAAACGTATGCAAATATGAAATGTCATTATGGGAAAACTGGAGAGCTAATTTTTTTTCTAAGAGGAAAGTTGTACTCCCTAGTTACGTCTATAAAACTATCAATAATTTATTAAAATATAAAATTGTAATTTTTCCCCCCACTTGAACATCCTTAAGGTGGCCATCTGTCCAGGTCGCCGAGCGGTGTGCAGAGCTTCGGTTGTTACAAGATTATTAGAAAACTGCTCATCGCGCATATGTGATGTTTGCTTAGGCACGGCATTCAAAGAACGGCACACGTGTGCATACCCATTTCATGTCCACCACAATTCATTACAGCATGCTTTCTTCTAACGGCCGAAAATGACAGCAATGGTAGTTTTTGAGGTGTTTTTAGGCACGTAGATCTTGGAGCAGACTATTTTAAAAGGTACAGGCGTTTACAATACACCTTTATCTTTAATATCACGTCATAAAATTATATGGTCACTATTGCATCTCTCAAAGGGGTTATGCGCGTGCTGTGTCGTTCTTGCTGTTTCCGCACTTCTGGGGGGGGGGGGGGGGG
>PNEQ01082250.1:0-35812 GCA_003012365.1 Medauroidea extradentata | reverse complement strand
CAGACGGCCACCCTAAGTGCCGGCAATATGGCGGCATAGGATCGCGGGAGCACTCGGCGGAACAGACTCGCCGCGCTGAAAAGGCGACCAACCGCGGATATGCACCGCGGGCTGAGGAGGGTGATGGTGGGAAGAAGGGGGGGGGGAGGGTTGCGCGCAGCCAACCAGTTCCGTCGGCAACAATGCCTGATCGTGACGAGGCGACGGTGCCACAGTTGGCCATGTTGCCGAGTCGTCCACCCCCTACACTTCTCATATCTCCCGTTCCTGCGGCGAAGACCCATACTCACTGGAGTATGGTAGGTTACCTCAGCCACGTGACCAGGTTTTCTCGATTGTAAGTCGTTCGTGATAAAGTGAGCACTAAGAATTTAACCTTTAAAAAATTTCCCTAGCCGTTACTACATATAATTCAACATTAACTATAGTTGCCATACTGCATGTATGGTTGGCAGCGAAATTGTGCAATATAGTACCGTGTATTTTCCTTTATAAATGCAACAACACTGAAACAAATTAATAAACTTTTTTTATCAAACTGTACAAGTACCTACCGACTGTGCAATTTATCTAACACGCGCAAACATTAAGTGACGTGTCCAGAGAGGTTAGACATGTCCCGTCGTTAGCTGTTACGCGCGGAAATATACGAATTGGCTGAAAATAGAACTTTAGCAGGGTTTTTTGTGTGCTCAGTTTATCCCGAACCGCCTATATCAGGATTTTATAACCTCTGCAATTGTGCTCAATGTTTAAAAATAACAGAAATAAAAAAAAAATCTACATACTTCCTGCACGACCAATATTTTGTTAAATGCTACAACCACAGTGCATTATTTACACGAAATTATATTTATATTTAAATAATACATTAATTTTAGTACTTGACCGAGAGGCCATTAGTTGACATCTTGAATACGGGTAAACTTACACGAGGTAAAATTTCAAACACTAACAACTTGACCTACACTACCCTCGTGAATTTTCATACGCGGCTCCACTAGAGACAGCTGGGACTAGCTCGCACCTTGAATTATACGTGACACTCGTCCCGACGAGATTGCTGGAGCCTTTTCTTAAATTTGTGAACGAAGGAAGTATTTCCCAAATTGATAAAAATACGTTTTGATAAACTGTTTATCTTAGTGGAAAGGAAGTGGGCGGAGTTTGAGTCCGACCGCCCTAACTGAAGCGCCAATAAAACACAATATTCTCGGTAACTTGGTGAATTGCAGCCAAACAACAAGGGGATCAAGTTTCCAGGCGAGTGTCCAGAGCTGTTCTTCTACGGCCGTGTTATAGACTAAGGTATATTGTGCACGTCTATAAAGTTTAAAAGATTCTGCGCCAAGAGTTATATGCCTTAAAAAAAAAACTGCAATTTTCGGCTGCTAGAAAATATGCTTTAGTGAGTAGTGCACTGTTAAAAATTTCCGTAAATTCACGGAAATATTTACAGAAAAGTACTGTAATTTTACGGATGTGGCTTCCGTAATATTTTGTTTACGGAAATTTGTCCGTATTGCCAGCTTACGGATGTTTGACCGTAACTTTCCATAAATTCATGAAAATATGTTTCTACAATTTTAGAGCGTATTTTACTGTGTTTCTTAAAAAAAAAAGTGGTATTAATAATCACTATGAATCATGGATGTCAAAAACAAAAGTTGTCTCTTATAAAGTTGATATCTTACCACTGCATGGAACTCATTTACTCATAAATTGTCGCTGTGATTCAATGGGGCCGACCCCCTGTTGCTCAGTTCGTTGAGCGGCCGGCTTTGTTGCGGGGGGTTCTGGGTACGATTCCCAGGTCTGGCTGGGTGTAAATTTATGTTTGGCCAATTGGTCTCAAAAATTGTCACTATACAAACTATCTTACGAAAAGTTACTGGGGTCACTCAAATTAAGTCACATTAAAGGGGGGAATGTTTGGTGCAGTGATGATGCGGAAGCGACCGCATAGCCACTGCACCAAACATTTTCATAAAAAAAAAATGGTTAGAGCTTCTGCATGACAATTATAAGGTCGTGGGTTCGAATCCCAGCAACAATGAACAATTTTTCAGGTTACTAAATAGTTCGTCAGAATCTCGATAACACATAGCTAATAAGAGAATGTAGTATTTCTAGAAAATGGAGTGCTAGTAGGTAACAGAAACTGAAATTTTTTCTGCAGAAAACAGATTGTCCGTTATTTTACGGAGGGTTCCGTTATCAAGAAAAACTGAGTGTCTGTTACTCTACGAAGATGTCTGGATAATTTTTTGCCAGTACTTTTCCGTGATTTAATAGAAATTTTTTTCTAACAGTGTGGTGAACTTAAAATGGCAATATACACGTGTAAGGGGGAGTGATAGACAATTTTATTGTATTTTCAGTTTTTGAGCCGTGATATTTATTTAAATTGTATTATCAATATTTTCTCTTCGACAAAGCATAGGATATAATTTTGGTAAACTGCTTGGCATAAATAATAATGGCATCTTACATTAATTTGTCAAACAGAATCATTGCAAGCGAATTCTTGAAATTTAATCTGTAATTATCTTGCAATAATCAAATCAATGGAAGATGCCATTATTACGTACGTCAAGCAGTTTACCAAAAATATATCCTATGCTTTGTCGAAGAGAAAATTTTGATAATACAATTTGAATTAATGTTATGGCTCAAAAACTGAAAATACAATAAAATTGTCTAACGCTCCCTGGTGGCCAATGTTTCAGGCAAATATATGCAACCCGCATTAACGACGTATAAATCAGGGCTAATTTTACTACCGGTATAGCAATAAGAGTATGACACTTATCAACGTAATATTTGCGCTTCATGAAAGACACAGCCGTTCTTATTTTCACTGCGTTCGCCGAAGTTAACATTATCAACTGCGATTCATAAGAACGTTTTGTACAATTTTTAGTCAACCATTCTTTGCATTTGACTTCGGCGAACGCAGCGGAAATATGAACGACAGTGTCTTTGGTAAAACGCGAAGGTAATGTTACTACACGTAATCAGGGGCGTCATTTCAGGTTTTTCTAGGGGGGGGGGGCAAGATTTTGTTTTCCGGCGACAGTGACCTTGTTGCATATTTTTATTAACTAAGCATGTATAAATTAGATACTTTAATTATAAAACTTCAGATTTATGTACTTAAGTTAGCATTATTTAAATTTAAAAATACAAAAAATATATTTATACACATAAAATACTAAATCCAGGGCATTCCCCCCCTCCCCTGTAGCCCCAAATGACGCCCCTGCACGTAATACTCTTATTGCTGTAGCAATAGCAAGATTAGCCTTGATTTATATAGGGTATAATGCGGGTTGCATAGGTTTAACATATACGCCTGAAACACTGGAGCGGCACTCGTAAGTGCTATTCCTAAACAGACGTTGCTCACGTGCGATAAGACGTTACCGAGTAATCTTGGTAACGGGCGAAGCTCTGCATACCGCTCGGTAGATAGGTAGGTAGGTAGAAGGTGAGGAGTAAACACGCGCGTGGACAACACGGTGGCGTGGTCGGCTCCGGCAGAGAACAACACAAGCCTGCACGCGAGCACACACACACACACAGCCTCGTGACATGGCTGTTTAGCATGGCGCGGTGCAACGTCCTGTCACACGCCGACGTGCCGCCCTCCTAGACGAGGTTCGCGGAATTACGCTGCCAACCAAAGCCGCCGACTCGCCGGTCCAAGAACACACCGCAGAGGGACTCACCTATAGGATGCATCACAACATTCACTAACTGTACAGGCTGGGCCGTCACGACCCCACGCCGTCGACGGCAATTGGAAAGTTGGGTTTTGTGAAAAATAAAAACTAGAAAACTTCGCTATTTTCACGGTACTTCGGATTCTTTAGAATGCCGCCTGGTGAAGGGCATGTTTGTGCGTGTCTGTCAGGCGAAAATCGATGAGGCGCTACGAGTGACGTCGGCCGGCACATGTATTGTGATATCGCCTCTACGGCCAGAGTCGTAAATGCACGCGCAGTGTTTCCGCCGTAAAGTTTTTACTGTGGGACTTTAATCGGAGACCCTGAATCATTTATTGAGCGTGTTACTGTAGCAAATTCCAAGGTATTTGTAGACCTCGATTTCGAACAAACCCGTTACATATTTCTTGACAAAAACAACTGCGCGGAAAAACCTATTTTAGCCAAGTTTTAGGACTTTAAACAATAATAATGCTTCCAAGTTCCAATGTGCGTGGCATCTTAAAAGTCACGTCATACTTTGAAGTATGTTTTCTTTTCGCAGATAAACATTGTGGACGCAAACAGCTCCTTCGATCTGTTATACGTAAAAAATTACGGTATTCGTGTGAAACTACTCTAGAAACATGCAATGGACTTTATTTAAAAACATTCCAACTGTAAAACGATGGGGTCGCCACTGAAAGTGCCAGGAGAGTGAACTACACTGCAGTGTCTCACGTATGTATGTATAAGTGTGTATGTATATATATATATATATATATATATATATATATATATATATATATATATATATAAGCGGTTCGGGATAAAGTGAGTACTCAAAAATTACCTGCAAAATTTCTAATTTCAGCCAATTTGTATCTTTCCGCGCGTAACTGCTAACGAAGGGAAATGTCAAACCTCTCTAGACACATCACTTGATGTTTGCGTTGTAAGATAAATTATGCAGTCTGTAGGTACCTTTATAGTTTGATAAATAAACGTTCATTAATTACATAAATACAAGTATATGAATTTCAGTTCATATTATTACAGGATTACCGTATTTAAGTAGGAAATAACCAAGAACTATATTCGGCAAATCGCTGCCAACCATACAAGCAGTAAGGGAACTATAGTTAATGTTAAATTATACGCAGTAACGGCTAGTGGTAGTTTTCAAAGGTTAAATTTTTAGTGCTCATTTTATTCCGAACGACAGACATATATACATAATATATATGACACATTTTCTGTAAAGAAGCTATGTTCCCAGAAGTTATTTACGGAGATATGCAAATGCAAACACTGACTTTACAGAAAACATTTAAGATCACTAGTAAGCGTAGAGAAGACGATACAAATGCTGCCGGCACGTTCTCGCAGACAGTCTGCAACGACAGAGACATGAGTATAGAGACACAGAGAGAGAGAGAGAGAGAGAGAGAGAGAGAGAGAAGTAGCCACCAACTAGCATGCCTAGCGGACCATGCCCTCATTAACGCTTTCAGATTCGCCTGCACAGGCCTGTATTCACACGAGGGCGAGCTGCGAGCTGTGGAGAAACCAGTGTCAACACCTCCTATACATATAGCCTATCCTACGAACAAGTGCTATTTTCTGATATTAATGATGGCATACCTTTTTGTGGTTCGCTAGGGCATTTCCGTTTGGATTCCAGGGTTCTCTATGGGCATCAATTCAATACATTGATTCAAGGCAGTAAAATGTACTGAGTCTAGTGTCTGAAATGACCAGCTGTCAAACAATCGCACTTGTTCGTAAGACATGCTGTACCTGCCGCCCACACCTACCTTAGCTCACGATAGTGAGTATTCTCAGTATTACGCTTGCAAGCCACTATAAGACGCCAGGGAATCTTCTATTCACGACTTAAGAGTGCGTGGAAGATAAACAAACGCTGAAAATATAAAATGATTTCTACGCTTTTTTCGAAGCCAATATGGATAAAATACTCAATGACAATCCTAGATAATGGTATTTGCCAGCTTTATGAGTAAATATTTATATAGAATTACTAACTCGTTACGCGTGATCTCTTGCGCCGCAGTTAAATTCACGAAGTTCCGGCGTCAGAGATTGTGCCTCAGAAGTTCGTAACACTGGAAATAATTTTCTTTTTGAACGTTGGCTAAAACTATTGTCTAGGATTGCTATTGTTTAATTTTCGCAAATTGGCTTCAAGAAACCTATACTTATTGATTAATGCTTTTAGCGTTGAATTATGTACCACGCCCTCTTAAGAGTGAGTGATAGTCTACATATTGAATTTTTGTATTTTGTGTCCTAACTTTTCTCTTCTGGAATGAATTCATGCAACTTTAACCTGAATACGGAATAAAACACATATTGATAGAATTTTAGACATCACAAATCTTTATTTTCCGTTGCTGTTGTTACAGATAGAATTGCAGTTAAGAAAGTAATAGGAATTGTCTAACTGTAAGAACAGTAACGACAAAAATATATTTATGGTGACTGAAATTCCCTTGATATGTATTATATTCCGTAGTTAGGTAAAAGTTCCAAAATTTATCCAGAACAAAAGTTATGACACAAAATACAAGAATTCAAGATGGTGACTATCCCTCACTCTTGAGGCCTCGCTCTTTAGTTTTGCAGGGGTTTAAAAAATATTGTTTTAAAACACGAATTAATGCATATATCAAAAATTCATTCTTACTGTTTTAACACTTACATACCATCATCGTCTGTATCTGAGTTTTTCAGTCGCAGTACACCAAATGGATTTTTAGATTTTTGCCTCTCAAATATCACATATTTTGCTGTCAAAGTAAGCCAAAATGAAGGAAAATAATTTATCGCATAACTGTACACAGTCCCAATTTTTTTTTTCAAAGCAGTAGGTTAAAATATATTAGAGCTATTCGCAGTTGCTTGAAATAAATGAAAGACCACGGTCCTAACTAAGGTGCCCACCCGCCCAGGCCACGCCGCACCACTGAGAACGTTTGTACACATGGCAGATGTGTTTATTCTAAAACTATTGAACACGCGTATGCGACGTCTGCTCAGGAACAGCATTTAAGGCCATACTCTCTTGTGTCTATTTTTTTTTAACGATATTAATTTTTTTACGCATAAACAAAATCAGATATCAAAAATATGTTCAACAGTTTTGTTTAAAATCGTGTTCTCTATGTTGACTGATTTTTTTAAAGCCAGCAAATACTATGTTTTCAGCTAATTATGTAACTAACGAAATTCTGGTTAATTGAATCTATGGTCTAAACCGCTTTTTTTTTTTTAAGCTTAAACGAGAGCAGATATCGAAAATCTGTTTGACAGTTTCGTTTAAAATGAGTTTTACCATGATAGCAATTTTTTCAAACAATAAATTGTACGGTTTCTACAAAAAGAAAATTAACCAGAATTGTGTTATTTACATAATTAGCTAAAACCATAGTATTCGTTGCCGTAAAAAAATCAGCCAAGATGGAGAAGACGATTTTAAACAAAATTGCGAAAAAAATATTTGATATCTGCTCTCGCTTAGGCGTAAAAAAATAATATCGTTAAAAAAAACGTTAAAACAAGAGATCACGGCTTTAAAGAATATACTTCATGTTTAACATGCGGTTGTTAACTGTAGCATTAGATTTTCACTGTTGGAAATGGCTATGTAATGACAAGCAGCAGTCAAGAGAAACAATATTCAGCACGGCACTAGTACTTCGAGCACGCTGCAGGACCATGGCGGTATTAGTCTATGGAGTGGAAGCCTTTGAGCAAATTTGAAGCCGGCCAACAGACGACGTTTAAAGACAAGGATAGAGCTAGTGGTGGCAAAACATGTAAACATAGCATTGAGCTGAATGACAATGTTTTAGTTTTTTGTTAACTACACATTATGGTGAAAGTTTGTGCAGCTCTTGGCCTTACAAACAGATTCGATCGTTGCGGAGGGTTATCTTTGTACAGGTAAGAAACTTATATTTAAATTCATCAAGTTTATGAAGTACATACACACAGCGAGAGCCAATTAGGTTTTTTTTTTTATATATATATTTCTGAAGCAATTGTAAACTGTTGTGTACGATTCAAATAGAGAATTTGCGCGAATTTTTGTAAAAAAATTACATAATTACATTGCTTTCTGCTATGTTTTGCCACCCAAAATATGGCGACTCGTGAAAAATAACGTCCTGCGCATGTGCAGTTCGAAAATGTTCGAAAATGATTGGCTTCACACGATTACTATTGAAATGTACGGCAGCTGCCACTCCATACCTCCATGTGCAGGACAGGATCTGCAGGTGTAAGCGATACCTACTTTACCAACATAAAAAAAAAACTAGTAGAATAAATTTATTAACACAGCTTGTATGCATGTACAAATGGGCGTAACGTGACACAAAAAAAAGGGTCTGGAGTATATGGCTTTGGAGGGGGCCATGCCCAAAAAAAAAATTTGGAAAAATCCATATTACCTAAAGTTTTATATTAAAAAAAAAGTATCGTCTTTATTTAAGCTGTGCATGGATTGGGGTCGCTAATCCACACTCACAAATATTCACACACCATTTAAAAATAAAATAAAAATGAGGCTATACTAAGCTCAGTTATCAATTAACCGGACTTATTAATATCTAAATGTACGAAGGAAAATATTTCATATTTAATTTTAAAAACGGAAGAAATTTTTAGTACTGAACAAATTTCTGATTGTATTTTAAATCGTTCCATAGCTTTTAAAACTTACATATTATCCATTTTGAATTAATACTGACATGTTTGATAACTGCTCGCGTAATACACTAAATTATGTTCACAACATACATCACGCGCATTCATTAAAATATGATAAATAGCTGCTAGTAAAACGTGAACTAAAAATTCTAATCTAATTGGATAAATCCTCATATGTAGCGCTATACTAAACAAGTATTAATAAAAACACGTAGTCTTACTAGCCACACATGTATTAATAATGACATTGTTAAAGTAAGGTTAATTCTACTACAGGTTAGAGAGAAAATGTGTTTTCTTATGGGAGAGTTTGACACAGGGAAAATTACTGCCGCTTGTTTCACTGCATCCCTAAGGGACCAGAAAAATACGAAACCTTTATAAAATTGAATTTAAATATGTTTGAAAGTGACAGAAGTCATTTAACTTAATTTTGAAGATAAAATAAAT
Source organism: Medauroidea extradentata (assembly GCA_003012365.1). NCBI lineage: Eukaryota > Metazoa > Arthropoda > Insecta > Phasmatodea > Phasmatidae > Medauroidea > Medauroidea extradentata. Next base: position 26,921 of record PNEQ01082250.1, on the reverse strand, counting down.
CAATTTCGCGTTTGAAATTATTAACTTACTGTAACTTAAAATTCAGGAAAGCTCTGCGATTGGTCAGTTGCACACATTACGCATGCCAGCGCTCAAGCGGCAGAAATTTTCCCTGTGACAAACTTACATTGATCTTTCTAACATGTAGTAGAATTAACCTTAGTTAAAGTACGAAAATCTTAATTTTTTTTTTCAACTAATTTGTTTGAAATAATTTATCCATCATTGTCCAGCCAGGTAGCATTACGTCAATAACAGGGAAAAACGTCACCTGGGACATGTTTTATTAAATAGCCAATTTTCCCCACAATAAATTTCGATAAAAAAATTCCATTCCATATTTAAATTTAACTCATTGATGTGACGTTTACAGATAAGCAGTGGCTGAGGAATACTGTAAATCCGTAGTAAAATGCTTAAATACGATCTGCAAATATGTAAATTAATCCGCAATCCATACAACGATACACAAAATGATACACCGTATACGCATAGAACGGAACATATTACGTGCACAGTGAAAGTCACGCCAAAAACTAGTGCTGCTATCTATTTACGGATGCGCAACCGAGTCCACGCCCAACGTAGTTTCCAAGCCACCGCTAGATGGCAGACAAAACGACGTTCACAACTACCATTGCGAGCCTTTGCTCTGGGTGATGGAAATATGTGAATGAAAAATTGTCAGCACAATACACGTCTGTTTATTGCCTATAGATTTAATTTTGTTACATAACTAATCTTGTAGAGGTTCGTAATGACAGTCGCACCAGCTCGTTACGTATACATGCTTGGGAGTGTATAAAACAACAAGATAAGATAAAATAATTGAGCCAAGGTGTATAACTACATAGTACAGCGTTCTTTACATAAAAGGGCAAAAAAAATTACACCAATTAAAAAATAATGATTAATAATACTGACCCTTGTTGTTTGGCTGTAGTTCACTAAGTTCACGGCAATGCTATAGGTTTTTGGCGCTGATGTTAGGGCGGTCGGCTCAAACTCCGCCCACTTCCTCCCCACTAAGATAAACAATTTATTAAAACGTATTTTTTATAAATTTATGAAATACTTCCTTCGTTCATAAATTTAAGAAAAGGCTCCAGCATTCTTTATTTACTTTATGAATTTAACAATGGAAAAAAGTGGACGGAGTTTGAGTCCGACTACCCGGAAAACAGCGTCAAAAAGTACGACATTCTCGGTAACTTGACGAACTACAGCCAAACAACAAGGGGGTCAAGCAAAATACATTGTTAGATAGGCGAGTGTCCAGACCTGTTCTTCTACGACCGTGCTGTCGGCTAACCGAAATTTCGCGTGGTGAAATCAAAAACATTCTAAACGGTTTAATTTGGAAAGCCTTTCCCCTCCACCGCCCACATATTATGAAAATGTGCCAACTTTATTCAATGACAACGCAAATACATATTTTTTTTACACTTATGGTAGTTTCTAAATTGTAGTCCCCCCCTCCCTCCTCAACCATTTTATAAAACATGTAACTGGGATTGAGCACATTTAAAAAAAGAGCATGAAAAGGGCGTAAAAATGTAAGTTAGGTAGGACCAACGAGGCATCCTCCTTGGGGACGACGAACATTCTTTGAGTTGAAGAACGCTCTAAAAGCCTTTTAGTTTCCTATTTTGGATACGTAGATTATCAATTGGTGAGAAGTCACTCATGTCCATGATTATTTACTTTGCAACTGCAGTAAATAGTCTCCTGCTATGTTACAATTGTCATCATTAGTTAACGAGATCGCACATTACACGAAGTATTATCAAATTATTAAGTATTTAGCAGTAATGACTAGCATACAACTAGCATTGCTAAATGGTAAACAAAATAGCGTTAAAACTAAACCATACTAAATACAAGTATCACACACATTAACGGTAAAAATGTCAATTGAAATCTACGTGTTTCTGGAAGGCAGTATAAAAACAAGAAAGAGCAATCCTAGACGGCAGTTTTTGCCAACTTTAGAAGCAAATATTTAGTTAGAACGACCAGTTTGTTTAACGTAATTCCTTACGCAGCTATCAAATGTACGAAATAGTAGTGTCTAGGGTTGTGTCCCAGAAATACGACACCAAGGAAATATATTTGCTCAAAAAGTTGGCAAAAACGGTTGTCTATGGCTGTTTTTCTTTTTTACATTGGCTTCCAGAAGCCTGACATTTTCATATTATTTGGAATTGATTCATACCGTATTGGATTTATCTGTTTTTTTCTTGATAACTTCTGTTTCAGAAAGGGAGTAGATAAAAACTTAATATACTTTTTTTGTTTTAACTTTTGCGAACCGACTATCTACATTAACTTGTATAACTGACATGACAAAAAATGTTTACTTAAGCAAGCCATTACAATATTGTATTGGGGAGAAAAAAAGAACCAAAGAAAATATAAACTGTGCCCTGTTAAAGTGAAAGCCATAAAATAATCTCTGTACTTCTTGATTTGTAAGATAATCAGTAAATCCAAGCTCAGAAACCCCACGAGTTTTTATTTATGCTACTTTCGCTATTATTATTATTATTATTATTATTATTATTATTATTATTATTATTATTATTATTATTTTAGTACTTACAGCAAGGGAGCTGAAATCTTACATTTTCGCATTGATTTGAATTTTTTTTTCCTGCGAAAGCTTTAAAAATTAACATAATTTTGGGTAGTTATCGACTTTCAAGAAATATTACAATTTTTTCCCCCCGAAAACTGCTTGACATGCGTAAACTGTCTGCTTAGGAAAAACATTCGAATGCTGTTATTCGTGTATATACCTGTGTTAGAATTTGTCTCTAAAAGTTTATTTTTACGCTGCCGAATGTATAATAGCAGAAATGGGTGTTTTTACACTTTTACAGTTGTTTTCAGGACGAAAATCTTGGCGCAGAATCTTTTAAAATGTATCGACGTGTACAAGACACGTTTATCTTTAATATTACGTCATAAAATAATAGGGTTACAAATAAATATCTCATAGGGGCTATAGGCATTGAACATGCAAAATACGTTCACCTATGAACGACGGCGTCATAACGATGACTTAAATTCATCCAGTTGAGTCATTCACGAGTTTCGACTGCGACCTTTGTAAACTGATATGACGGGCTGATGCATCACGAGACGTCAAGAGGACGTCGCAGCAACAGCACGCCGGAACAAGAGATGCGTTTGCGCGCGCACGTGTCAGAAGTGCGTGTGTGCGTGCGTGGGCGTGGTATCGATCCTGCCACGTGGAGACCCGGCTACGCGGAGGGGTGGCGCTAGGTCCGGGCCAGCCACCCCTCCCGCAGCCCTTGACGAGCGACCTTCACCCCCTCCCACCCCTGCCCCAGCAAGGGCCGTGACACGTGGACCTAACCAGCCCCCATCTGGGCTAGTCCAGCGACGGCGACCCAGGGTCAGGGCGACGCCAACGACCACATTGAAGGCTACGTCGTTCACTCGCCGAGTAGCGTTCCGTATCTTCAGGTCCGTTCTGAGCTATACGTGGCTCGGGATAAAATGAGCACCTTTCAAACCTTAGTTGCTTCGTCTCTTTTCTGATTATTTACAGTTCCCTGAGATTTTTAATGTAAACTAAGTGTACAGATTACAGCACACACTCAGTTGTTTACATTTTAGCTCACAATACATAATGACTCTGAACTATTATTCTAGACAGTGTGATCTTCAAACTAACTTTATCTCGGAGAAACTATAGAAGTCCCCATTGTCAAGGCTGGCTAGGGCGCCTCCTCCCCGGACCACTTTTTTTTCCAAAACATTATTTTGAAATTTCCAATTTAAGTTTTGGTTTTTTTTACCAACGTTTACAAAGAAAATACTCATAATCAAATATTTAATGTAAAAAATAACGGCTTGAAAACAATACACAACCCAGGATGTTTACAATAATGCTTGTGTTCCTACTGAATGTAGCCATTGGTTCCGTACATTGGTATTGCAGGGAGGGCTAAAAAGCTTTTTTTATCCTTTCCACCATTTGAGATTCAGAACTCTTTATGTAACTATAGTAGTGGCAGGGATATTCTAGTGGGGGTTAATAATAAATTTCTAAGGGTTGGAGCAGAGGCTAACCTCCTTCTACGTTAGTTACGTCCATAATGTGTAGCATGCTTCAAATTAAAAGTTGACAAAAATTCTCTGAAAATTTCGAACATTCTGAAAGAGAAATATTTTTAATGTTTGTGCACTCGGCATGTATCTCCTTACACTAAACGCCCCAGGTCAACCGACCCGTCTACACATTATAATAGTAGTCAGCTGTCAGGAAATAACGCGAATTTTGCATGTCTCTATGTTACTTCGGATTTCTGCACAGGCCTACCGTGTTTATTGGAAATTATATCATAAACATTGTCATCATGTAACACTCGAAGAACTACAATGGCTTGCAGTAGGGAGTTACCAGTAATTAATAATTTATCTACAATTGGAGTTACGATGTTGGCTAAACATGGAATTGTAATGAATGGTGATAGTTTGTTGCTATGAGCTTTGGAATGGCCATATATAGGGTAATTTAGTAGAATATGATGCTAAAATGTAATTTTTGACAAAAAGTGGAGTTACGAGGTTTGCTAATTAGACCAACGGCACAGTCTATACCAAAACAAATAAGATGAAAATATGACGTCTAAAATGTCTACCAACACAGAGGAGTAAAAATTAGTTTTCTGCAGTCATCTATGGTTGGCAATTACGTAGAATCCACTTCGGCAATATCTTCAACAAAAAGCGGCACAAATAATGTTCTTTGAGTTGCAACTCTGTCTTGTATGCTCGTTGTTCGTAATGAAAATACAGGAAAATGCGACACTGACGCCTTGTGATTGGTCCTTACCGAACAAGTGCAGAGAGGACAATTAAAATACAGCTCAAGTGAAACAATGAATACACATTTTATTTTATAACTAAGCTTATAAAAACATTTCACTTCTTCTAAGGATGTCCGTTAGATTTTAGAGAACAAACGACACTTTTTTTTTCTTTTATTTATGGGCGAGTATTAAATAGGATTCATTTCACTTATTGTAAAGTCTTTACACTGGTAGACTTTTCCTATTGTTAGAAAAGTGGTTAGGGTAGAAAACAAGGTATGAAGCTGAAGTTGTTAATGATTTTCCTAATATTCTCTTTTCTGCTAGAAAAAACATAAATCAACGATGAGATTTTGTTAGGGACACATTTCTTAGGTTGGTCCTACATACAACTCTTTTAGCGTGCATACATATTTTCAGTGAATATTCTAGAACTATTTTATTACAGATTTTAAGAAGAATTGTTAAATCTTGTAACAGTTAAGACGAATACCAACCGTTTGTACACACAAGATTACTTTTAAAACCGTAATACACAAGACATACACCCTATGAAACAAAACGCGAATGACGATACTGTACCATACTGATGTGATTCGTGCAGCTCTACCAACCTGCACAGAAATAATAAAAGCAACCCTGGAACATTTCCAGTTTGCAAATGTCCAATTCGCAAGGTCTACAATCAATCATCCACGCGTACCAAATGTAAACGGAAACGAAATGTGATAATTTTTACAGATAAAGCCCGACAGAAGCAGTAGCGCCAACTTCATGATAAAAGCGAAGAAAAATAGTTTTACCAACGGAACAAAATTCAATTTTGAATATTTGTTAAACCTGATTCGTATACGAAGTGACAACCCGGTAATGCGGTGCAAGGTCAGAATTTTAAACTCGGTTAGGGGCCTGAATATTGTAATTTACGTCGCGAAACAACCGATTACATCACAATCTCCCGAAATTACCCATGAAAAAAAAGTTCCATGTTTCTAAATGGGGGAAAAAATGCTCGTACAAGAAAACAGTAATACGGTTCGATACGTTAATGGTTTTTAATATGATTTTACAATGAGTGTATACATGTTATGGAATGTGTCAATTAAATTTTCACTCACTACCAGACGTCCAAATTATTTTTAATTTTGTATTCATGTTAAGATTCAATGACGATACAATAATGTCATAGCTATATGGCCGAGTATTCTCATTTTATAGCATGCACCGTAATCAGAAAATTGCAGCAAAATTAGCTATAGGTTTGTTCACGGTACTTACGACATAGTCACACCATTTCTTTCAAATAATTAATATATATTTTTAGTACTTTTCTTTCAAACACAGAGTTACGACAAGCAACAAACACACGTTATAGATATATCACTGTATCTCCCGATGACACAATTACATATAATTTTTGACAATATTTTTGACTAGACGATCTTCAAAACTATTCACTTTCCCTTGAACATCCCACAAAACCATACAATGGAATAACCTATATGTCGTAGTGGGTAGCGACCAACACCACACAAAGTTGCCATTATATATTATGATGTTCAAGCAAAGTACATTCTGCTCAAAGATTAACTACTACTATCTACATACAGGTCTTTAGCGCTGGTGAGGAGTGACACTATGTACTATGTAGGTATGGGACAGCGCCTGAACTAGAGGGGCGGGGGGAGAGATCCATGAGAAAACCTGCCGACACAACTCCCATATGCGAACAACTGAATGAACATCGCGTAATTAATCGTTGAGAAGGTAAGGCAGTATGTGTATGAAGCGACGCAAGATGAAGCCGCGGAAAGTGTTGGGCGAGGCACAGAGGGGGGACGTGTCACGTGTCACAAGCAGGGTGAAGGGGAGGGCAGGTACAAACCTTGACCCTGCAAGTGACCCACATGACCACCGGCGAGTGACTGAACACACCTCTCACTCACTCTCCCACGCCAGGCGAGCATCTTACACAACGACGGCTCTACGAGGCCAAGGTGTACGAGGAGCCTCGCCTTACACTGGGTTCACAACCTGTCTGGGCGGGAACATTTCACTACACGCTATAGGCCGTTCGCGATAAAGTGAGCACCATATAAAGTTTTCTTTCGTCAGTTTTCCAGCCCACTTTACTATTTTTAATATGAATACTTCCATGTAACTAACAACCAGTGTAAACGTTTCAACACTATCAAAAGTTAACATATATTGACCCAATAAAACATATTTTTAATTAATTACAAGTTCTGCTGAGGGCTCAGTTTATAGTGAACGGGCTATACCAAGCTCATAGACAAGTCTGATATCTGCCGATATTTTAGCTGGAGTAGTAGCGTGCCAACTCCTTCTGATGGTATCTGCGGCGGATTCTAGCTATATACCACCCTCTTGCCCCATGACCTTGTAAAGTGTATCTCCAAAAAATTCGTTACTTACATCGTTCTAAACAATTTTGAAGTATATGCTTACACTTTTAAATAACAAATATTAATTTTTATAAACCTCTTACACGGACAGACTGTGAATAACTTAATCACCCCCACCTCCTGCTTCTACTCATTATTATGGACCACTATTTTTGGTAAAAATATTTCTGCCTCAGTTTGTTTCAATGTTCAAAAAAGAAACGTCATTCCACAAAGATACGTTGCCAATATCAATGAACCAGAAGCACAGATGTTCCGTAAATGCATTGTACTCAGGGGCGTAATTTAGGGGGCGGGCAAATGCCCTCCCCTGGATTTAGAATTTTAAGTGTATAAAATATATTTTTTTGTATTTTGCTATATAAATAATGCTAACTCAAGCACATAAAACTGAAGTTTTACTATAAAAGTATATAATTTATATATATTTAATTAATAAAAATATGCAACATGGTCACTGTCGCCAAAAAATATCTTCCCCCCCTCCCCCAAGAAAAACCTGCCTCTGCTCGTTGATGCAGAAATATTTTGTGGCTAAAATCAAGTGTCTCTATTCATGATTTATTAAGGAGCGGTTTACTTAAAATTTTAATTCTTTTGATACTTTTTAGCCATATACAATAAAGGAAAACCAACTTACTTACCGAAACGAAAAAATTGACACTGGAGAGAACAGTGTCACATGATACGAAAAGACACTTAACAAGCCACATTGGACTTTTTTTGTATTAAAAAAATTAAATTTGAAATAAAAACTAATTAATGTGGTTTTCATACATATCATAGTCCATGACACTGTTCTACAGTGTGAATTTTTTTTATATCGGTAAGTTAATTGGCTTTCCTTCTTGTATAAAACAGCTTGATGCAAATTTGGACATAAAGTTGCTATTATAAAAAAAAACTATGAAAGTTAAAATAAAACATTTTCATTCCAGTATAAAAATAGTTGCAACGTTTGTCTGTAAAATAAACTACCCACGCATACATAAAACAATTTAAAACAATTAAATTTTTCTGCGCTATATCTACTTACAGAATACACTGTTAAAAAGTTGGAAATAATTATTGAGGATAGATGGTCGCGATTTCATTTTGACACTATGATAAAAATATAAAAAAGAATATTTAAAAAAACATGAGCGTTTGATTTTGCAAACTTCATGTTTATGTTATCAAAATTAATTTGTTTGGCTGTTTCGCGTTCAATCGTCAACAGAGTATGGCTCGACATTTAATAATGTTGTATGAGTGATTGTAAAATTAATGGTATCTTTTTACTTTTTATAATTTTTAGTTAGAAAAAAACTTTTCCCACTAGGGGCTACAGACACGCGAGGTCTAAAAAAACTCTGATGGTTGCTGACACGAGTCAGTACGGGGACTAACTAAATGAAAGCTGATAATACAATCCATGTTAATTAGGTTACATAACAATATGAAGACACACGATTTTAAATGTTTTAATTGAAAACAAAATCATTTCAGCTTCCTAATTTTACTCGAAAGAATAAAAACTTTCATAAACATAACAAGTTTAAATAAAAAAATAATTAAATTAAGAATTTATCGGTCACAATTCCTGAAGTGAAATTTTCGTACGTTTTACTGCGGCGCAAAATATTACGGTAAGTAAATTCGTCATTCTGGCAAAATGTTGTGTTCGTAGTTTGACATGTTTTTTTTTTTCGTACACATAATACAGTTATGTAATGCGCGTTAATACCTAGTATGTACTTACTGATACACCGAAAAGCTCTTAAATCCCCGTGAGTGTACATGTGAAAAAATATTCTTGTACTGTTTAGGAACATAACCTTTTTTTCCTTGCAGGGCAGGGGCTTTCATCTGCAATAGGTATTCCACGAATCTCGAGCCTAGTTATAGGAATATTTCCCGGGAATTGAGGGGCAGCCGGAACTCACCCCTACGACAAGTACCCGACTCCGCCTACATTTATTGGGGGTGTTTGGTGGGGGGAGGGAGGCCAGGGGATGGGAATAATCAAGATAGAGCTCGGGAGTAGCTCAGTTTCCTAACCTACGAACCGTGGGAGAAATCTCTCTCTCTACACACACCGTTTTCTTTGTCTCTCTCTTCCCCTGTATTTATGTCTTTCTTTACTTCTCTCTCTGCCAGTGTCTGTCATTGTCTCTTCCGTTTTCTGTGTCCCTCCTGTCTTTCTTTGTCAGTCTCTGTATCTCTCTCTCTCTGCCGGTATCTGTCACTCTGTATATCTCCGTTTTCTCAGTTCCGCTGTCTTTCTCTGCCAGTCTCTCCCTGGTTCTCTCTCTCCCTCCCTCTCTGGTTCTCCAGAGCCTACACCGCAGTCGGCAGCGACGACAGGTGCTGGTCTCGAAGGCGGCTCGGCGGACAGATGGCGGTGCCGACCCAGTGACCACATGGTGACCTTGACCTTGGGCTTACCACCTCCCGTACACCGGCCAGGTGGTGGTCGCCCTTCCCCTTCAGGCAGAAAATAAAGTAACAAACACGGAGCGCGGGCGGGCCAACCACTGCAGCCACCCCCACCCCCTTCCTATTCTGTTCATCACATTCACGCCATATCCCTGCGCGGGGCGGCGACGGGTGGGCGAGGTTCGCGCACGCCTGCGTTTCGCCATTCTTTTGTTCGACTAGAAGTGAGTGCTGCCGGCTTCCTGCCTCGTCCTTCGCGCAAATGGCGCGTGCAAGATTGCCGTTAAGCGGCCTCTGGCGCCGCCTCTCTAAGGGCGCGTCGGCCAGCAAACAAAAGGTCGCTCCGCTGCTAACTTACCTGTTACAGTAAAGTTAGCGTATCAATTTATTTATTACACTTTAGTCAGTAATATGATATAATGTTATATAATACAAGATAAATAAATAAGTATGTATATTATATACATACAAAAATTGTTTCAATATTATCAACTAACATAGAAATTAACAATACATCACTGACTAACAAATGATCAAAAGAGAATAAAATCATACATTAGCATGTTCTCTGGTTAATGACATCATATTAATTATGAAGTTATACAACCACACGTGTAATTTTGCAATGTGTAATGCACCCCTTTGTTTAAATGTATTGTGGTTATTAAGTTCAGTACCTTAATAGACAATAAATATAACAAGAAGGACCTAAGCAGATTTTTGAGCTAAAGTTAAACGTGTCAAGAGACACAACATTATTCATTGAAATTTTCTGTCATCTTGTGGCGAGATTATATAAAAAATTTTGAGCCAACATTGACCAGCTGTTGTGGCAAAACATGTTCACGCCAACCTAAACCTGTAGCAAATTTTCGCTCCTTCCTCATATCACGCTTCTATTAAAATATGGCGGAGAAATACAAATAATCTGCAAGGAAAAAAATTGCCTCGGCTTCAAAGTGCTCGTGCATAAGCCAGCATCAGCGTTTGTTTCGTTTCGCCCTCGATCTGACAACACTGGCGTATAGAAACGAGGATGGGTAAATAAGGCGGAGAATATTGGACGGCCTGGACGCGTGGCGGAAATACAGACCTGGCTAGCAGACGGCCGATCAGACAAAAGACTGGCGAAGTCAAGTCGTGCCGCACGACCTGCGCGCGCATCCGGCACCTCCCCTCCTCCCCCTCAAGACGTCCATGACGCCCGCATCCCACGTCGCTGCGCGGGGAATACCTTTATAAACTGTCAATACCAGCTGGCGACAGTGTCGTACGCTTCAAGCATAATACGCTAAATGCCTACTACACACAGGCATCAAATCTGTATATCAAGCGTACATAAACAACTGAATGACAAGCACAATAGAGATTCCTGGCCTAACTTGAAGACCGAAATGTTAGTATCAAAATGTTGCACGACGATATTTTACGTGCACAAAGTGGCAACAGTGCAAGGAGATTATCCTCTCTTGCGCTCCACTACCAGGTACTATTTCATGCATGGCACAAGTAAACTTAGAATAATGTTTGAACCTCTTAAGAGGGCGTGGTACATTATAATTCAACGCTACAAGCATTCTATAACTGTAGGTTTTTGAAACCAATTTGCGGAAATTAAACAACAGCAATAGCGGCACAAGATACCACGCTTAACGAATTGGTAATTCTGGACAAATATTTACTCATCAAGTTGGCAAATACCATTATCTAGGATTGTTATTGAGTATTTTATCCATATTGGCTTCGAAAAAAAAGTAGAAATCAATGGATGTTTTCAGCGTTTATTTATATAGGGCCTACTACGCACTATTTAACAAGCGTAAAATATATGAGTCGGCAGAAAGAAAATAATAACTAAGCTTGCAGTAAATTGTTGAGTTTATCGGGAAACACCAGCAGGGGGCATGTGCTGGCGTATCTAGGAAGCGGTATTATCGGCGCGATGCGGCATGTTCACAGCGGGGCGGCTGCCACGACCGACGTTCAGGAAAATAAAGCCGCGGCGGCAGATGAGAGAGGCAGGCATCTAGGACGTTATCTTGCCGCGCAAAAAGCCCCGCGCTTGGAAGCTGCCCGTACCGGCGGATATTTTAAAATATCGCTCGCAATTAGCAAGTAGATTGCCTCGCTTCCCACACAAACCATCCAGCAAGCAACAAACAAACCGTGTCGGGAAGCGGCAGATAACTCAGGGGTCCACGGCACAGCATCCTGTCTGCACCTCGAGGGTAACACCCCACAATCTGCACCTTCCCCCTCTCTCTCACGCTCTCACTGCCAGTTCTCCGGGGTCAACCTGGTTCGTGCTACAATGTCACACATTTCAATTTAACGCCAGTTTGAGTCGTACAAACGTTCGTCCATGTACCCCAAATTATCCAACGTAAAAATATGTTTTTTTTTATTTCAATACATTTTCAAATCTAAATTTAAAAGAAAATGTAAAAAAATAGTAATAGTGTTTGATAAAAACTTTTTGCCACTTCAAAATTTAATACAACTGATAATTATGTTAAATTTCATATAAGTGGTAATATAAATTCTGATATATTACTGCAGCTTCTTTTACTTTTCTAAAAAAAAAATTTAAATCCTCAAAAACCAAAATTTTTTTGAAAATTCTAAATGGTGCAAAATAATATTAAGGGTCATTAATGAGCGTTTTAGAAACACTTTGAAAACAGAAATGTTTTCACTCAAATTTATGGGTACCCCGTTCTGCTCCACCCCTATATACAGATGGATTCTTTTTGGCTGATACTTTCGCGGAAGTACATACAACTCACCAAAGTTTTATCACACAATCGTAAACGTTACAGACAGACATTCATATATATATATATATATATATATATATATACATATATATATACACGCACATATTATATATATCCCACAGGGTAGCTTGACAGGCTTTTCATGGAAACGCCTGTTTACACGATTGCCAACATAACTGTTAAGAACTTGGATTCTCACTTGAGAGGTAATATAAGGTATATTTGCCTTAGCATTGTGACCGTGCACATTGCAACAGATGATTCATAGCCTCTTACATACCTTGTATACGACCTATCACAATCTAGTGACTGTCATATCTCCTGCAAGTTATGTATAAATTACCGAATCGCAGTGACGCTACTTTGGTTCAGTGGGAACGCCTGCGAGTCATGCAACCATCATGCTCTTAATCCGAATTAGTGGCAACAGCAAGTTTAATGTTTTTTTCACAGAAATTCCAGTTAATCTGTTTTTGTCCAGAATTAACTGGAAATCAGTTAAGAGTACTGTGCACTGGTTTGAAATTTCCGTGTTTGACGCGCGGTAACAGCGGAGTGATAAGAGCCAGAGCACCACTCTCGACGATAAGCACATGGTCTATATTCGCAGCGCTAAACTGGCATGCTATGTTTTCGTACAACTCTTTTTTCCTGTGGGACTCTAAGCGGTAACCATAAAATTTAATTTTTGCATAGTATGAAGTAAATACCAATGAACGCACCTCATTTTGCAATTTATGGATTCAGGTCGTATTTTCAGAGTTACAACAGTCTAAAAAAAGTTGTTTCCAGCAATTTCCGAAGGCCCAAAAATCATGTTACTAGCAAGCATTCTGAATTTCCAAAAAGTGGCATGCGTAGTTTCAAATGGGAGTTCTTTTCATAAATAACAACAATAATAATAAATTCGGCGGCTTCGCGTAAAAAAGTATTCGCGTGACACGCCACAACACCGTCTAACGTCTAAGTACACAGTCCTCTTAATAGGCATGTGAAATTCACCGAGAATAGGTGAAAAATCAGCTCGTAACTTCAGTTGCTCATTTTTGACAGTAACATCTGGTATTTCACCGAAAAGGCTTTTTTCTCATCGATTGAAGTTTAGAGCGTAAGCACTGCACCTTGGCCGTTCACGCTCAGGTCCTTTCATTGTACTTCTCGCCTGCTTCGTTATTATTCTGACTTTATCCTACGAGCAGAGTCGAGGGTGAGCGAAGACATGCTGCGTTCTTGTGCGCTGGCGACAGCGTGGAGCAGCGACGGAAAGCCAAGGGTGAGGGAAACGGGAGTACCCCGAGAAAACCCGCCAGCCAACGGCAACCTACGTCACGCTTCCAGCGCCGGGGATCGAAGTCGGATCGCCTTGGTGGCAGCCACCTTTGAAACTGCCTTGGCCGTTCCTTCACAAGAGACTTGCGAAACAGTTGAGACAGCTAGATACTGGCAAACATTTATGTATGATATATTGTACGGAAGCTTTATTATTGTAATAATTTCGAGGGCTTAGCTAGAAAAAAGAAACGTATCACATTTTCCGAAAAGTATGAAAAAACTTAAATTGACTTATTCATTTACATAAATGTTTGGGTGATGACGAGGCTAACTTACCCTTCTCTGTGTATATTCCTCGGTTTATTATTACCAGAGAGGGGAAGTTCAAACATGACGTGTCAGTCGAGGGTGAAACTGACAACAGCATCCCTACTTCTGTACCATCTTATGACAGGAGCAAAACAAGCGTCACTCACTCCCGTTCAAAAATAAGGCACATATAGGATGCCCGGAAGGGAGGGGGGCATTGATAGAACACCTAAGTGGGGCATAGATACGCATCAGTGAAGCATATTGCTTATGGGTAGAGATGGTGAAATTTCGTGAATTCAATGACCTGCGCGTTAGAATCAAATATACTATGCATTTACTCAAGCCTTGTCTGTTTGTTCATCGCCTGCTGTTCCACTGAGTAGCAGCTAGTGGACAAATGGTCGGGACTTGAGTATACATGGGATATTTGATTATAATATGCAGGTAATTAAATTCGCGAAATTTCACCATCTCTACTTATAGGACATAATAGTTTCGACATTTGAGCGCGAATATGTAAGCCTTGGGCTTTAACTAATAGTTTCTTGACGTAACCTGCTCCATTCCTCGTTATGGTGTCTAATATTTGTTGCCGAACAACCTGCATAACCACCGGATTACTGTTGTGAAACCATTTAATTTTCTATCTATTACTCGCGAGCTTTTCCATCCAATGCTGAGACATCAGAATGTTTTGACAGTTAATAAGGCCGATAACAAAACTTACTACTATCTTCGCGATCAAAAGAAACCTGCCTGCATTTCACTGGAACGTTTCCAGTGATGAAAACATAAAGAAGTTGAGAAACCAGCAGCTGTCAGCCGGTGACAGCGTTGTCATATATATTATAATTCTGCCGTCCTTGAGAGATATTGATGTTTGATGCATAGAAATATGCTATTTAACATACGATAAATCAGAACAAAATTGAGCGTAACTGACATTTTTTGAGCACCAGACATTTATATGCATTTCACCGGGACATATTCTGCTCCAACTTGGCAACGTTGGCTCGAGGACATGGATTAACGTGATGACATCAGTATACGACTCAAATAACGGTGCATTTTAACTCTAGCCAGAACTCTGCACATATATTTTCCCACGTAAACCATACTTAGGCCTATAACTAAAATATGTCATGGTAAAGTGAGAATATTTTAAGGCTTTGCTAATTTTTAATTTCATCGTATTCGTGTTACTCCGGCATGGGCTGGTGACTGACAAACATAATGTTCACAGCTGCCAATAAAATTACGCTCCAAAGAAAATGCTCGCTTCTCCCCATTCCGACACCATGCCATCATAATAAATTCAGAGCTTAACGATGTTTTCAACGTTTTTAATTTAAGTATCTACTTTGTTACAAACTTCTAATTTACATAGCTGGATTAACTTCACTATAGTTCTTATTTTTAAAAATGATGAATAAAAAATTAATTACTCCTGTGAAAAATTCTCATTTAAAACCAAACTGATGTACAGTCAGATCGTCTTCTTTTAACACAAGCTGAAAGCGTGTTATAAAGAATGCACACAATAAAAAAAATTATTTCTAACCTCTATTGCTGTGCCCTTCGACTGAAAAGTCTAAAGAAACACTTCACAAACAATATCTACCACAGTCCGTGCGTACTAAACTAACCTTTTCATCCAGCTTCGAGAGAGCAATTTTTTTACGCTTGTTCGCGGGAAAATCGAGGAGGAGTCGAGCTGGCTTTGAACCGAAGGAAAATGAGGCGGAAAGGAGGAATAAGTTAACGTAGTAACTTTTTTCATCGTCTGGCTTGGCCAGAGTGTGGTAGGATATATATATATATATATATATATATATATATATATATATATATAGGTCGCGACCTTTTACAATACATACAGCCAGATGTCCGAGCTCCCAGCACAGCGTCTGCATGGTCACTACTATCTAGAAGTGAGGGAGATGAAGGGGTAACGTCACATTTCAACAGTTCAATAAACTAAACAGGAAAGTCGTGATTCATTTAGCGCACATGGAACCAAGCGAGGCGGCGCCTAGGTAACACAAATATCTCGCATTCGATAGGACCAAAGTACCATTCCCGGCTACGGTCAGTTCTGGTTTCGGTTTTCCATGTTTTCCCGAAATAAATCAACAGGCGATTGTTGTGATAAGAGTGCGTGATATAAATAAACGCTGAAAACATAAATTGATTTCTACGCTTTTTTCGAAGCCAATATGGATAAAATACTCGATGACAATTCTAGATAATTGTATTTGCCAACTTTATGAGTAAATATTTATCCAGAATTACTAATTCGTTACGCGTGATCTCTTGCGCCGCAGTTAAATGCACGAGGTTCCGGCGTCAGAGATTGTGCCTCAGAAGTTCGTAACACTGGAAACAATTTTGTTTAAAACGTTGGCTGAAACTATTGTCTAGGATTGATATTGTTTAACTTTCGCAAATTGGCTTCAATGAATGCTTTTAGCGTTGAATTATGTACCACGCCCTCTTAAGAGTTAGTGGATGGTAGCTTTCTCTTGACGTTCGAGGCACGACAAAGGGGAAGGCGATAAGTCGAATATAACACGTCCGTCAAACACCTCATCGCCTCTAAGCGCGAAGAACTAAACTATCGTGCAGTGTTTTCCTAGAAACAGTTTTTCAACGGGACTACAAGCGAGGACCGTGTTCTTTTATTTGTTAGAAGTATGTAGTAAAGACCAATGCAGGTTTCTATGGCTTAGTTGTACGATTACGATAGATATTTTCTCAGCTACAGCAACGTAAAAAAACCATTTTTAACACTTTTGAGAGCTCGGGAATATGTTTTTAAAAAGGGACGGCATTTTGAAAATCACAGGGACACAGTTTGAAGTGTGTCTTCGTTTTAAACGCATTAGAAACATTATTAATAGATACACAAGAAAAAATACTTTCCAACACACTACAGCACGGCCCACGCGTTCGGTCCACTGACTGTTAAGGGAGAGGGGTTATGGTAAGGCAAGATGACGAGCGAACGAACAATACCCAATTCCCAACACAACACATTTTTGTATTTTAAAATTTTTTTCTTAGTAGCAAAAAAAATTTTCAAATTTCAGAAAATTAAAAAAAAAAAAAAGTACCAAACATTGTTTGGATGGGTTTTATATACGTAAACTCTAGCCAGTGATATGCAATTTTACTGTAAATTATTTCGTTTAATTATGTTGATTGGTTTTCGTGGAGGGGGGGGGGGTGTATGAACAAAAACATGTAAATTTTGACTTCGAAATTACATTGAAAAAAAAAAAAAAAAAAAAACAGGCTGATCTTTTTTTTTGTGATAGAATAATGTATTCCTAAGCAACGTCTACAAAATTAACACTGTTTCATACAATTACAAAATTATCCCCCCCCCCTCTAACACTCATAAGTGTAATTTCCTGCACCTGGGCTAATGAAAGCCTAGATCCACGCAGCTAAAGACCAGTGGAGATGTAAGATGTCTCCAGGAAGTTCTCCACGCGGTCGGCAAGGGGCTCCTCGAACGACGCGCGTCGGCGTTTTCCGGCAACACACGGCCTTGCCCACGGCGCACCGGAAGGCACATTCGGCGTGTAGCGGTGCGCGACTTCCGGCCACGCGGGCCACGTCCAGCGCGCATGTCTGGCACGTCATCAGTTCGCGGCGCAGGAAGTCGACCAGTCACGTGAACGTCAATACTGGGATCAATTTTCCAGGATACCCGCATCTT
Source organism: Medauroidea extradentata (assembly GCA_003012365.1). Classification (NCBI taxonomy): domain Eukaryota; kingdom Metazoa; phylum Arthropoda; class Insecta; order Phasmatodea; family Phasmatidae; genus Medauroidea; species Medauroidea extradentata. The sequence goes on along the minus strand of PNEQ01082250.1, from coordinate 9,148 downwards.
GGTGTACGTGGGTCGCGCCTACTCTTTCATCGTTATCAGCGTTACGACTGAATATTTGATCAGGTACAATTCGTCGGGGGGCCGCGGTGGCCGAATGGTCATACTCTATCAATTCTAAGGTTGCAGCTAATTCATTCAAGTAAATGACAATAAAAATGATTGCACAGCGTAAATTTCAATTGAAATATGGAAAAATACATGGTAACTGTGGTACGGCACAATCACAATGTGAGGAATCAAGACATAATTCAATAGTTTTGATTTATTTCATTAGCAATTTTTATTTCTGCTTCAACCTTAGAGTGGACAGAGTATAGACCATTCGCTTCCCACTACAGCGATCCGAGTTCGATTCCCGGCGGGGACGGTCGCATGTGGGAATCGTGCCGTTGGTCGGCGGGTTTTCTCGGGGATCTCCCGTTTCCCGCGCCTTTTCAATCCGGTGCTGCTCCATTGTCATCTCATGTCACCCCTCGCCAGCGCTAACGACCTCGATGTTAAGCGCAGACCAAAATCTCTCACTCACTCACCATTTTTCGGTTTCCTCACAACACTGTTAAAAATTTCCGTAAAATCACGGAAATATTTACAGAAAAGTACTGTAATTTTACGGAAGTAGTTTCCGTAATATTTTGTTTACGGAAATTTGTCCGTATTGCCAGTTTACGGATGTCTGACCGTAACTTTCCATAAATTCATGAAAAGTATGTTTATAAAATTTTAAAGAGTATTTTACTGTGTTTCTTACAAAAAAAGTGGTGTTAATAATCACAGTGAGTCCTGAATGTCAAATACAAAAGTTGTCTCTTATAAAGTTGATATCTTACCACTGCGTGGAACTCATTTACTCATAGCTTGTAACGGTGGTTCAATGGTTAGAGCTTCTGCCTGGTAATTATAAGGTCGTGGGTTCGAATCCCAGCAACTTCGAAAAATTGCTCAGGTTACAAAATAGTCAGAATCTCGATAGTACATAGCTAATAAGAAAATGTAGTATTTCTAGAAAATAGAGTGAGTTCAGAAAGTTATTTTTTTTTGCGGAAAATGGATTGTCCGTTACTTTACGGAGGGTTCCGTTATCAAGAAAAAATGAGTGCCCGTTACTTTACAAAGATTTCTGGATAATTTTTTGCCAGTACTTTTCAGTAATTTCACGGAAATTTTTTCTAACAGTGAGCTGAGCGTCATGAATACGTTTCTTTATGCTTTCAGTAGGTAACTGTATCCCTGATGATACGTCTCCACCCAGTGTGTCCGTATGTGTTAAAGCAAGATATTGATGGACTGGTAAGGGCGGTCATAACCGACGTGTGTAATGCATTATCGCCTCTCCGCGCAAGCCACTCAGCTGGCGGCAGTGCTTTACAGCTATATATTTTCCTATGAGACTTTAAGAGGTGACCACATTACTTTATTTATGGGTAGTGTAATTCGAAGTCTGACACTCGTTTTCGTTGCTGTGTTTTTAGAATCCAGTTATTTTTTCCAGGTACGGCAGTCTGTAAAAGACGTTTTTGGCCGATTATAATTATAATAAATGTGCAAAATTTGTAAAACTATATAGTTTTAAGTGCGCATTCTTTTCGTAGATATACAAATATAATAATCGTTAAATGATTTTGTTAAAAAAGTAATAGTTGTATCTCGCTGCAAAGCATTAAAAGTTCAGGTAAGGTAGTTTAAGTGTGAAAAAAAAAAAAAACATAAATTGAATGTGTGTATGGAATAGCGTTAGTTTTATAGACCTAGAACAAAAAATAGCTGAATCAGTTTACCAGTAATGGCATTTCAAAGTCAAAATCTGCATATTTTACTTCGCGCACTCCGCAAAATCCAATAAACATAATGACATGAAATAATGCACACTTAAACTACGTGGCACTGCTACGGCTTGACGTATGAGGAAATTCATTAAAAAATATTTTTGCATTAAAAATTTTGAAATTTGGAATTTATTTGCTACTTTTAGCAAATTCGCCTCGACGCCTTGGCAAGAACAAATACAGGTATCGGCCAGGCGGTTCGGGACGAAGTGAAAACTTTTAAGGTCGCCGCCTGCCTGCGCGTCAGAGGCTTCAAAATGACGGAGACATAAGGGCGACTTTGATGAATACATCAAATGCCGTATCGCCTCAACGAGCTAAGAGCTGAACTAACGTGCAAACTTCCCACCGAACAGTTTACTACGGGATACTAAGCGGTAACCATGTAATTTTATTGATAGAAAGTCTGCAACTAAGTTCAAAGCACGTCTCCGAGTTTCACATACATCCGGTTAGTACATTTTGAAATTCAGCAGTCTGAAAAGGCCGTTTATAGCCATGTTGGAGGACTTAGTAACAGTGCTATTAATTAGTATAGTGTCGAAACACGAGGTTCCGACCTTGTCTGAAGCGTATTTTCTTTTCGTGCGTTGGCACAATGGACACACGAGGAATTGTTTCGTAGATAAAACCTGTTTACGAACACACCGCAACGCATTTGAAGCGAGGGATAGGTACTCATTCCTTTAATTTATATTATAGTTCCCTGCAACTTTTAATACAAAGAAAGAAGCCTAAGCAACTTTCTAAATGTATACAATATACAGTACTCAATATGTAACTGCTAAGGTCACGTTAAATATTTTTTTTTTTAATTTAATTCTGGACAAGACGGTTTTCAAAAGTACTCACATTAGCGCGAACCTCATATTTTTCATCTTCTGTGACATCTCCTTCTTGAGAAAAAATGCTTACATTGAAAACAGGAAAATATTATAACTGGATGAAAATGTGAAAATTAAATTAAACATAGGTATTTTCAAGGGATGTTTTTTTAAAACATGGATGTACTAGCAAGGTGGGCCGCACACAGACGAACAAAAAAAAACGCAGTTGTATATTTGTACTGTTATTGTCAACTATGTGCGCACATTACATATCTCACGCTTGAACGAGGTTAACGACTGAAGTTTCCCGTACTGTCTTGTTGCTGTCTGGTGAAGCAGAGTATGACAATGTAGTTGCAACGACATGGTTCTCTCATAGCACTGGCGCCTTCAAGACGCGCGCATCAATGGACAATCACGACATCGCTGCAGTATACCCGTAGTTTCCGCCCTCCCACGTGATATAGCAAACACCTCCCCCCTCCCTCCTCTGGGTTCCATCAAGGCACAAACCAACTATCCCTCGCGCATTTTAACAAGCTACACTCCCGCCAACGCTCACGAATTAACATTACACGCCGTGTTCTGCACGGACACCTACATTAAGACGTCATCCTCTCACAGTCTAAAATAAACTCTGCGCGCCAACTGGGCGTCCAGGTGGCTTAGAGGCGTAGGTCCGAGTGATGAGCGACCAAGAATAGACCTTAGTGACACACCGCAAATTGCAGGCAGCAAACCAGGACTACTTTCGAGTTCTCTTCTCTCGAAATGTAAACATGCATTTCACTAACTGGTAGAGGTTCGCTGCAATCGTTATTTGGTTTATAATAATACTTATTGATGAAAACATGAAAACTGTAACACACTCAGAATAAATTGCATTCAAGTACTTTCAATAGTTTGCGATAAAAAAACAGTCACACGGGCAAATGTTTGCTTGGATATTTTTCTGGGCTAAATGACTTATGTTAAGGCCTTGTTACGGAGTTTTGCAGTGATTTCGAAATTTTTTTTTATTGCTACTTAATACTCATATCAAAATTTCGCTGCACAGTTTTGACACTTATATAATTTGTAACAAAATTTTTTTGTAGAATTATACTGGATGATTTTTTAGATTTCATTACCCAAAGTACCACGTTTTTCGTCATGAAAATAAGCAAAAAATGAAGGAAATTATTTTTTTGCTGGCGAATGGTACATTATTAAAAAAAAAACGCGTCCACAGTATTGTGCACCGTGTGATTGCACATTGACTCAATTTCTTTCAAAACGTTTGGTTAAAAAATATTTGAGTTATTGGCACCAGTCTGAAAAAAAAACTCGGGAACAAGCCTTTAAGGATATATACCTACCTGAAGCTATTGAGGCGCAGGATCAGCGGAGTGATAAGGGTGGCACTGGCACGTCTATCGTCGCTTCGTGCTATGCACGTGAACTGCCACGGATACTTCTTCCATATCGCTTTTTCCCTTGCAGCTATATAAGCTTGCCAGTATTTTTGACCTCGCTGTCGACGTGACGTAAAGCCCAATAACATTTTTAATAATAAGTTGCTCGTCTGTCTGGTGAATAAGTCTTCTCATCCAGTTAAACATCATTTATGGTTGTAGAGCTCACAGAACTACCGAACTGGAAGATATTTACTTTCAAACTTGTATTTCATCTTTCGAGAGATTACAATCAAAACTTCAAAAACAGTCTTCGGAAAAGATGCGGAACACATTTATTTATAAACAATAAACATCTCCTCGAGTCTCAACACAAAAAAAAAGTTTTTATCAGATAGGACATAAGAGGAAAGAATGGAAAAGGGAAAAACAAAAGTTTCCTCTGAACTAAAACTGACAACCACGCCATCTCTTCAAAACAACGAATAAAAAGCATACGCTGGAAGTGTAACTACTTAAATCACCCATAGTGACGGGCGGGAAAAAAGAAAAGGGGGGGGGATGTCTAGGGCGGAGAAAATTATCCACTCAGTTAAAACTTTGACTGGAAAAATTTCCCCGCAGAAACGCAGGCGCCAATAAAACTAAAAACGTTTTATTTTTCCCAACCGAGCATAAAAATAGGACAACAAAGTTGGTTGGCGCGATGTGATGACGGAACTCTGGTAAACTGTTATTACCAACTACGCCGTACAAAAGGTTCCTCGGAGGCGGGCGCTAATTAAAACGCTCGGCGGCGACGGCACAAAGGACGACGGCGTAACGGCGTCGCTGATTGGACAGGATGAGATCTGAGCCACGGCCTTAGTCGACACAAAGCTGCAACTCGATGTTAAGGTTAATTCTACTACAGGTTAGAATGAATGAATGAATGAATGAATGAATGAGAGATTTTGGTCACCGCTTCAAGGACTTGGGAGGGGCCTTTTGAAGTTTGTATTTTTTAGCCTTTCAACAATTTTTTTGTGGAACTCGAGAAAAACGCAAGTCTCGCACTTTTATCACGCAAAATTAACACACTTCGTCTTGAATCATTCTGTATATATCAGACAAACTAAGACATTACAATGTAAATGTTTACAATACAGACTGGGCTAAATTAGAGACGAAAATGTTAGTGGCATCCATGTACAATGTGGCAACACTGCACGGAGAACGTTCCAATTTGTGCTCCACGTCCAGCTATCTTTTTATGTACGTTACGTCGTGTAAACGTGGGACCATGTTTGGACTGCTCGGGATTTGAACCTGCAACCATAATTTGTAGGTCAGAACAGTAGTTGTAAGATAAGTCAGATATATGCGGATCGCAAAAAGGGCCAACTATAGTGCTGCTGCGTTGCCACACTGTGCATGTACAATATGACGCCGACCGACTGCTGCTTGTTTACAAGACGGTGGGTCACGTGACGACACCAGCAGCTGACAGATGGCGGCATCGGCGCTGGGACGCGGTTCGCACCTGTGTGCCACGGCTTGACAAACGAGCGACGCCTAAAAGAAAGTTGTTGGTATGCGTGGTGAGGGGGGGGGGAGACAGAACGATACACACGCCGACTCGATGGCCTTTGTAGCCGTAGCAGAAGGCAGCTGTCCCCGCAGACACGGGCATGCGAGCGACATGCGGGCGGCGATACCGGCCTTGCATGTGTGACGAGCCGGCGCCGCCCTCGGCGCAACAACGACGAGGAGTGCTCGCGCGCCATGAAGCAATAACCGCGAGGTGTGTACATCAGGCGTGTGCCATCCCTACATATGCTTCAGAAGCATTCAGTACTAAACACTAGGTATATCAGACGGGTTTTATGATTCCACTTGTTGCCTACCATTAAATGCATGATGGCTGTATAGGCTTGTATGAAATCTTATATTGATTTCAGTACGGACGGTAGCAAAAAATTAATACTACTATTACTATACGTAACAATGAAGGAGGAGTGTTAGAAAATTTTACTATATTTTCACTTTTTGAGCCATAACAGTTAATCAAAATGTGTTATCAGAATTTTCTCTTCGACAAACCAATCATATATTATTGGTAAACTACATGACATAAATTATAATGGAATATTTCATTAATTTGTCATGCAGAATCATTACCAGAGAATTCTTGAAAGTTAACCTACAATGATTCTGCATGACAAATTAATGAAAGTTTCCATTATTATTTATGTAAAGAATATAAAATACGCTTTGTCGAAAATAAAATTTTGATAATACAATTTGAATAAGTGCTATGGTTCTAAAACTGAAAACACAATAAATTTGTCTAACACTCCCCCTTAAGTGAGTACTGACTACTCTTACAGACAATCGTGCATAGAATAATCACTAATGAAATTACTTATTGAGAACTCAAACGTTAATTTTCTAGTACTATCTACAAATTATCTTTGCTTCTGGATGAGTCATTGACTACGAGATGATGGCAGCTGCAACGACTGCCGGAACGTCGCAAGAAAACCATCCAACGCGGCTCACAACCAGAAGCCAAGATAATGCAAACAACGGCCGGGAAAATCTGCGTTATTAACTGTCTACATACTTATAGTCCGTCTCATGTAAGAATTCCAGTTTTTGACAGTTCTGAAGATTATCACGTGTAAAAATTTGTACAGAAAAATAATTTTAATTTTGATAAACTGCACAGTTTTAGAAATAGCTTAATGTGTTTGTGCAAAAATCACTTGTTGCATAACAAAATACTGCTTACTTCATGGCAAAAGCTGTAAAAATAAATGCCAAACACAACTGTCAAAAAGTGGAATTCTTACATGAGACAGATTATAAGATGCTTCGTTTATATAAAAAAAATTGGCAGGAAACTGTGAAATATCTGACAGGAAAAATGTAACTAGGGCTTCAAAAGTGCTCCCTTTATCCTGAATGATCTATACAACTATGATAACGGCATTTGTTATGTCAGCATTGAGGAGCGTCAAACGCAAATATTTGGAACACTATTTTCAAGTCAATTCCTAAATATCTATACAGGTCCTAGGTCCGGATTTCAGGTTGTACAAAACACGAACAAAAAAAAAGTTACAGATGAAAAAAAAACAAGGTGATGGAAATCGGTCGCCTCACCTAGCGTTTTAACTGCGTGATCGTTCTGGGATGCATAAATTGTTTGCATTTACACACGCACTACATATTAAAAAGTTTTTGAAATATTTAACAACTGGCGAGTAAGCACTGGCGTTTTAATTTATTCAAGTAGCCAAAACAAACTGCTCCTGAACAGTTGAAAATTTCAGTTACTGATGAAATTAATTAAAATATATGTCTCTTGGCATGATATAAAATATTATTGTGTTAGTGGCTTATATTATGTATTTAAAGAAAACCGAAGAATGAAATTGATCCAACATTGTATTTAGTTAAAATTAACTTATGTTGCAAATTATGTTTCAATGTGTAACATTAACTATATAATAATTAGAGGAACTTTTTCTATCACCCAGTACTTATGACTGAAGTGGTTAAGTTGTTACACAGTTCCTGCATTTAATTATTTAGCCTCTCAGCATTAGTAGTATGTAGCAAGCCCAAAAACCATTAATTAATATACCTACATTATTATTAAGGGCCTGATAGTTTCGTGTTATTTTCTGACAACAGTCCTGGACTATGAGTTAACTGCGTGCTAATACGACAGTTTACATGGAAACCTGAAGAATTCTGCCAACCAGTCATACAGGGTAAAATGTAAAATTCCCACCGGTCTGGCGAAGTTGAAGTATGTCTGAAACTTCTTTAATATACGGCGTGTGTGTGTGATAGCATATATAATAAAGATTTACTTGGTTATCCTGCAACGTATGCTCCCGATTTAAGCTCACATTTCTACTTTTAAGGCACTGTACGGTCAAACTCATCATTTGGTAGCATTTAACTACCATGAGGTAGTTTTCCTTAACATCATACTTAAAACAACACCCGGAATACGGCCTTAACGATCCTAAACTTAAGATATCACGATATGCGGGTGCCAAACGAAAGTCATACATTATAGGCCTATTTCAATAATGTCGGTGCTTGTGACTGCATCATAAGTGGCGACTTTTAGTCGTTCCTGTAATTACGGACGTTATGCTTTAAACAAGCGATTTCCTCCGAGCGTGGCGTGTTTTCAAGCACCTACACTCCTTGAGTGCCATTCTGTGTTGTCCGTAATTATTGGAGGAAATGCCGTGTACAGCTGTGAATGGTTGTGCTTCCTTCCACCTGGTCTCCAGGACATGCCTGGAACTGAACTATACCAGGAAGACCCGTAGTTGCCGCAGTGCCTAGAGCATTCGTCACCCACCAAGGCGATCCGGGCTCGAGTCCCGCCGGGGTCGGTCCCCGGATTTTCGAATGTGGGAATCGTTCCGGACGATGCGTCGCTGGTCGGTGGACTTTCTCGGGGATCTCCTGTTTCCCCCGCTCCTTCATTCCGGCGCTGAGTCATGTCACCCCTCATCAACTCTAAAGACCCAGATGTTGAATGCTGACTTGAGTTAGTTACAGTTTCTCAATCAAATCACCAAGTTTGCCCAATCTTCATATGTTGGCAAGCTTAAGGTCGAACGCAAGCAAGCAGTTTTAGGGTCTTTTGATGAATACAAAGCTAACTCAAGACAGATGTTAAAAAAACCTTTGCTCTTGTCCAGTTAACGCCATGATCCATAATATGTACCTACTGCTTTCATAATGATTATTTTTTTATTCTTAATCGAGAAAAGATATCAAAAAACTGATGCATAGTCTTGTTACAAATCATTTTTACTATACAGTATGTAACATAGCATTTTGTCCAATGTTACAGACGAGTATAAATTTCAATTTATTTGTCAATTAAAATAGGTATTTACTATTCTATGACCATAGTTACCACGTGCCAGGAAGAATGTAAGTTTTAATTGTCTATGTATTGAATGTATAAGGTATTGTGGTTTTGAGACTTTAATGACTTCTACAGCTTTTATATCTATGCTAGGAATATTTTGTTTTGTATCACGGATTACAACCTGATCTGATCATATTGGCGAACAAACCCGGG
>PNEQ01082249.1:0-54818 GCA_003012365.1 Medauroidea extradentata | reverse complement strand
TCGAAATTTTTTGAAATTTTGAAATTTTTTGGAAAATTATGAATTTTTGAAATTTTTTTGAAATTTTCGAAATTTTGGAAAATTTTGGTAATTTGACACTCAAGGTCAAGGTCAGGGTCAAGGTTAAAGGTCAAGGTCACTGTCATCCAACATGGCGGCCGGGGACGTGACGTCACAACATGGCGGGGGGCGCCTCACTCCGGCTCCATGTCCCAGAACCGCCATAATCATACTACTTGTACCGACGAAAGAAATTAAATACGATCAGCTTGAAAACTCAGAAAATTGAATCATAATGCTTTGCGAGATCCATTAGTGACTAATGGCACATATTACTATTTACAATGGTAATAGTACATATTAATAATGATAATAATTATTATTATTTCCATTTATATCATTTATTAGCTTTATAGTATCATCCAACAGGCATACGGCCAATAACAGAATGACACTGATACAAAAAAAATTATAATACACATGTGTAGGATGTTATTTGTGTGTGTGCGCATGGATACTTGTTGGAGCCCTTTCATTAAAAAACCTCATGATATTGCAAAAAATTCAAAGAACAATGCAAAGTCTTCGAAAAAGAACCAGTATTTTTGCTAAAACTATTAGACTTGCCACAAATTCCTCTTCCATAGTAGAAAATTTGTTTTTGTTAGACTTCCGTATCTCAAATTTTAATATTCGGCTACTAACGAAACTACACTAGCTGAATGAATTGTAGTCTTTGCTGCGTATTTGTCTTCTCTCTCTATCCATCTCCATATATATAGACATACATATATACACTACACAATCTTACAAATGTATTTGTCACGTATGCTGCAATAAATATTGGTATTACAGAACTTTAATGCTTTTTGCAAGACTATTTCAAACTTCAAATCCGATAAACTTTAGGCATGTTTGAATGAAAACAAACAATTGGCACATAGTCGGTAAATACATAACACCATACAAGTATGGGTAGGTATATAAGAGTGTTTTTGGACATAGAAATACTTGTTCATGTATAGTTCTTGGACTAATTAAGAAATACCTTATAACGATTATATATATAATTTATATATTTTTTAAAAAACGGAATCGGATCAAATAAAACAAGGAACAAACAGATAATAAATGACAAGTAACAAAATTTAAAATCTGGACAAGAAACCCAAGTTAACTCGCGACATGGGTTTCTTGTTTTGATTTTGATTTTTATTATTTGTCATTTACTACCGGTTTGTTCCTTCTTTTATTTGACCCTATTCCATTTTTTTTTAAATTTTTGTTGTGTATGTTTCCTGTTGACTAAAGCATACTCTGCTTATTTGTGTTGTTCTATTGTTTGTTTTTCTTTGGCAGTCATTTATTTCGCAATGGAGTATGTCCAAGCAGCTAAATACAGTCATGCACTCCCATTACACAGTTTTTTCAAAGATCATACTAGTCATTATGATCAAAAAAGTTCACATGCACATGGGGTCAATATGGAACGGTTGTCGAGATAGCCCCATTTGAATGTAAACATTGATAAGCTCTAAAATTACTGATATTGTTTAATTTGCAGATATGTTCCATGCATCCAGTTAAAAGTAAATTGTAATACATAATGGATAACACACTAATCTTACTTTTCCGTAGCTGTGATAACAAGATTACAATGCACAACCATAATGTTTCATACCGTGTTGTTTTTGGTCCAGTACCAATTCTTTCCCAATACGTTCTCAAAGATCCCACCATAGATCTCAATGCATTTGTCAACTTACTGAAGAAGATGCGTTGTCCGTCGAAGATCATCGTGACATTCACATATGGCAGTGAAATCATCCGTTATGCGAGCGAGCAGTTCGTATCGAGCAATAACTTTACTTCCGTAGATTTCCTGCTTCGCCCAACATCATTGATAATAATAATCTAAGGGGTTGGGGTGGGGAGACTGTTGGCAAGGGAATAGCACTACCACGACCACTCCACCAATTAGGAAATGGAAATGCTCCCTTACCTGGTGCAAATAATGAGTAGAGGCTCCATCATTCTGGAGGTACATAAAAAGACGTGTAACCGAAGGGACATCCTCGAGAATTTCAGGTAATGTACACTGCAGGTACCTTGCCCCATTCATACGATCGTTGAAAACAATGGGACCTATGATCCGATCATCCAACGTACCACACCACTCACTAATTGAGAAACGTTCTTGAAAATTTGTGTCTACAGTACAATGTGATTTGACAAACGCATTAAGGTAGATGATGGGATCTTCGAGAACTTATTGTGAAAGCACTGACAATAGACTGAAAATGACATGGTTGGGTATTGTAATCTTGTTATTACAGCTATAGAAAAATAAAATTACTGTGTTGTTCATTATGTATTACATTTCCCTTGTAAAAGAAACGAGGGACATAACTGTACATTAAAAAATAACAGTAATTTTAGAACTTGTCAATGTTTACATTCAAATGGGGCTATCTCGACAACCGTCTCGTATTGACCACACGTTCATATGAACTTTTTTGATCACAATGACCAGTACTACCACCTCCCAGAATATTACCCTTTCCTCCCGGGACATCCTGTATAATTAACACTTAGAATTTAGTCGGCTGATGCATGACACCATCCAATTTGTACATCCCCGTTTTTATTCCTTTAACATTATTTCCCTCTTCTCAATGCATAAAATGAGTTTTGCCCGAAAGCGATATCATGAAAGGTAACAAAAGCCCCAACGAACGTAATTTATCATGCAATTCCCTATTCGTGCTAGTGTCAGGTCTCTGTGGAAGGCAGCGAGCTTAGCTACCAGCGCTGATGAAACGTTACTTGATGAGGTCGTTGACGTCCTGTATCGTGAATATACGTGCACGTAATTGCACATTTCGTCAGAGCTTCTCAAGGACATTTGACAGACGATCCACTCGTCACCTCCTTCCCCCAGGCTCGCTTAGGTCAGCCAGATCACACGGGTAACTAGCTTTCTGAAGAAAAGTCCCTGCCTGATGCTGACGTCACCAAGACAACGTTGCCACACAGTAAAAATGTACCTAATGAAATTTTTGTACCAATAACAGTCAAGTCTTGTTTTATCAGTAGATTTCAGGCATTGTACAAAAAGTAACAATTAATTGAAAGTAAATTCATGTAACTTTTTTCTGTGTACAATGTAGTTCATTCAAAGGCAACTATAAGTCATGAGAACTTAAGTCGTAATAGTTGTTAGTTTTTTAAATAATATAACGCACCTATTTTTATTTTCAGAATAGTGTATCTGAACAAATTATTCTGAATTTGAACTGTGTTTGCTGTTGCTGCAGTTTATATAACGTGATGTGCTTTCTTGGTTACGTAATGCGTTTTCAATAAATTTACTGCAATTCATTACATAATCACGCAAAACGAGACCATTAGGTTATGTGCCAAAATATAAGATGTAACTAGTTTTTTTTTTGTGTTAAATCATCCGTATCACTGTCTATAAAAATATAACGATATCAGCAAGAATTTAACCATAACACAAACAACTGACTAGGAATATTTATATTGTATGCGTTATATGAACTCATCAACTTTTGTCAAATTGAGATAAAACTTCAAATTAATCTTACTAGCACAGCATATTTAAGTCAATGTATGCCTTACCACACGTAAAACATATACGCAGGCTTAATTCGATCAGTCTCGCAGTAACTTCACGCTTTTTGTATGACTTCTAGTCACGACACTTTTATTCCGGTACTGGCGACGCCATCTACATTCCCAGGTTGGATTTAATCGCTCGAATATGCATACAATTACACTTAATTCCACTTGTAATTAAAAATGCCGCACATGATCACAGATTCGTAACCAAACGAGTAAAATGCAATTAAAAAATTATTCTACAACATTTGTACTCACATTTTCTATAACTACCTGCTGTATCACATTAAAGGGAGAACTAAATGCTAAATTATATTTATAGATTTTCTGTATTTGCTTCTGTTTTAAAATATGTTTGGTTAACATCGCGATGTTGAGTTATAGAAGATATTTGTAATGAATTTTGGAGAACATAATAGTATTATATGTTCATGTTATATTGGACTTGTAATTATTTTTTATTATAACTTATAATTCCCTTACAATGATTCTGCATGACAAATTCAAGAAATATTCCATTATTATTTATGTAAAGTTGTTTAGCAAGAATAATTGTTATAATAGAACTTGAATAAATATTACGACTCAAAAACTGAAAATACAAGAAAATTATCTAATACTTCGTCTTAAGGACGTAAATAATAATGATTCTGAAACGCATATTTGCAGAAATACCTTGAAAAGACGCGTATACAAACTATGGGAGTCGTAATAACTTAGACTTTAAACTATTATTAAGAGAAACTGAACTGGAGTTAACTCCGATTACGCCCACTAGACGATTTAGTTTGTTAGTCCCCAGTCGGTACCAGTGTTGCCAGACATACCAGAAATTTGGAACCATATGCCTTACGTTTTAAATGTTCGTACGCACATATTGCCGTAGTTAGTATACATACGCAGGGCTAAAAAACTAGTTCCTAAGACTAGTTTACACCAACGATAACATTGCTAATTACACGTGTTTTTAGCAAAGTTATAAAAAATGTTGTAAAAATGCTTGAAAATTGTTAACTACATGTCATCAACTTTGCTGCCAACATTCTGTTATTAACTTTGTTAATATTTATAAAGAAATTGTAATAACATTTGTTATGAACATTTTGTAGGAAACATTTGCTAGCAGCAAAAGTTATGAATTTTAGAAACATGTTAATAACTTTGTCACCAACACTACTGATAACAGTATTTTCCCGACCCAATTTAAGGCGGTCCAGGTTAAAGGATGTTGGTAACAAATGTTATCAGCAACGTTATAGGCGTTTTTGTCGTCAACATTCCTATTAACATCTGATCATCATTCTTACAATTTTGATAGTAATATTTGTGTTTTCAGCAAAGTTAATAGCACATTTGATATCAATATTGTTATAGTGTATCATAGCTTAGAATTTGTTGATAACATTTTTGTAACTAATGTTTTGTAATTAACATTGTTACTGTTTTTTTTCGGTGTAAACTGGGCTTTACGCCCATCTACCAGAATAATTAGAGCATACTGATTTTTTTACTTAGCTTTGAACTATAATTTCGTCTACTCAGCCTGCTCGATATAACAACACTGTTACCAAAGTAGATCCAGAAACACTGCTATCGATAAACCAAATAACAAGCTTCCCAATTCCTATGAACACTCATTTGAAGAGAACCATAGCAGGTGTTCAAGACACGAGTAACATGTAAAAATATATCATTAAAGCAATTGTTCTTGACGAGTAATAGAACTTTAACTTATTTATTGTACAATTAAGTGAAGCTATACATGTGTAACTATGCAATTAATAATGTAACGCGTATAAAACATTTATTTTCGCACGTTTAGCGTAATTAGCCATCACGTAAATTTTTTCCCAGTTAACTGTTGAGGTATTGAAGACGATAGTATGCAATGTGTTTACACGAGAAAATGTTAGTAATTTTTTTAACTACTTTCTAATTTAGCAAAGATTGCAGGCTTTCGCGGCCATTGTCGTAATTTTCTTGGCTTTTGGGATTGAGCCGCGTCTTGTGTTGCTTCTTGGACAACGTTTCGGCAGCTACAAGATCTACCGAAACGTTGTCCAAGAAGCAACACAAGACGCTGCTCAATCCCAAAAGCCAAGAAAAATTACTTTCTAATTTATAAAAAAAAAATAAAAGAATTTAATTTGTAATATCTAAGAGTTTCCATTGTTGAAAACTAAACGTTGTGAGCTTCCAAGTTTATCAATTCAAATTATAATTAAACGTGTTTATCCTTGTAACTGAATGTATATATATATTCTAAAATACTGTTGTGTTTAGTTCTGTATAACTTTATAACCCTAAGATTTCTATTTCAACTACTTGCAGGAATTAAAAAAAACAGTTTAACCAATGTGCACACTTTTCACGCTTAGTCCTCATAAAACTTGTGTACAATCTGTGTGTTTATAATATTTACACTATTTTCTTTAGCATTCACTAATGAAAATGAGCACCGTAATGCGCAATAAACACAAATTCACTGTTCAATTTGAGTAACTGTTAAAGCACTGACATGCAAACTAAATTATAAACGCATGTATTCATCTTCTGTGCCAATAGCACGACAAAATTAAATTAAAATCCTCTTCTTCACACAGCCTTCAGTCTCCATAATGTATTTATATGCTTCAGTTTACACTTAGAAAGCGTTTTATCAAGTAGTATTGGATAACGTGAGTGGTAAATAGTCTAAAAATGTGCTACCTCAAGACACAAAGAGGCGTACGTACGTGTTGTATCATAAAGAAAATGTTGTATATTCCTGACATAGTTCAGTCGCAATTTTTCTCGCCTTTATAAGGTAAAAGCTAATTTTTTCAACACTTCGCGTTCAGTATTACATTATCCAGAACACATTTATTCATCCTGTCAACTTTGCCACGTGAGGAAGGAAAGAAACGCAAGATTAATGTTGGTCTTGAAAGTATCGACTTCCAAGCCATCAGTTAATCAAAATATTAGGCGCATAAAAGTTTCACGAAAATAAAGTTGCACCGCTTCGAGAAGTATGAATAATTTGTAAACAGCACACACTGAACATACTACTTTATAACAAGGTTCAACATGTTTAAAAATGGTGAGATATTTAACTACAAACACCAGGTTGCGACATGTTTATAAATTGTGAGATATTTAACTACAAACGCAATGTTGCGACATGCTTATAAACTGTGAGATATTTAACTACAAACACCAGGTTGCAACATGTTTATAAATGGTGAGATATTTAACTTGGAACGTCAGGTTGTAACAAGTTTATAAATTGTGAAATTCTTAACCATGTTTATAAATAGTGAGATATTTAACTACAAATGCAATGTTGCGACATGCTTATAAATTGTGAGATATTTAACTACAAACGCAATGTTGCGACATGCTTATAAACTGTGAGATATTTAACTACAAACACCAGGTTGCAACATGTTTATAAATGGTGAGATATTTAACTTCAAATGTCAGGTTGTAACAAGTTTATAAATTGTGAAATTCTTAACCATGTTTATAAATAGTGAGATATTTAACTACAAACGCCAGGTTGCAACATGTTTATAAATGGTGAGATATTTAACTACAAACATCAGGTTGCAACGTGTTTAGAAATTGTGAGATATTTAACTACAAACGCAAGGTTGCGACATGTTTATAAATAGTGACATATTTAACTACAAACGCCAAACTACATACAACGTAGTAGGTTGACTTGGGCATTGGCGCATGGCAAACATATAAACTAATTCTTAAACTGCACATGGTTAGTTTAGAATGGCCACAGTAGTTGAAGTTACGTGTCCTGACAGAAAAATTGGTAGTTGCAGCTTCTTCCATGAGGCGTTTGTGATGAATTTACAACCTGACGCACACTTTGAGAGCACCGGCTCGTAAACATGTGTTTCGTGTGATATAATAAGTCAGGAAGAGAAAAATAATAGAAGTTTTACTTTAAGACTTGAAGTAGCTGTCAATATTACTCATTTGTCCGATCTGTAATTGCCAAGAGTCAATGTATGTTTTGCACCGAAATTTTTCAATTTGATACAAAACGTAGTTTCACCCAAGGCAACTTCTGGTTGGTCAAATCAGTAACATAAGGACTTGCATTAGAAGTCGATTGCATTTTTTTAAAATATAATATGCTTTATCCAAATGTAATATCATTTAATTATATTTTCATTTTACGTATACTGCTTTAAAATGTATACAGTCGGCAGAGGAAAGCAGCAACAATATAAAATGTGTAAATGAAAGCACATGACTTGTAGCCAAGTTTATGTACACTTCTCTGTCCTATTTTGTTTTTTAGTTAGGTTACTTACAGAACAGCCTATCTAGTTAACATTTAATTTATGATAAAAAAAAAATTAGTTACCAAATGTTTTGGTTCCTGATGCCTTCTGGATGACCTCCAATTGTTTTTATTTCAATGTATTTAATAGAGTTTATTAATTATTAAAATGTCTCAATACAAATTTTGAAATTTCTGGCAATTTTCATTTCCAGATATTACAAAAATGTAATTTTTTATACAAATTGTTGTTTTATCCGATGTGATGGGTTGTGTGGCAATTCATTAACCACGCAGCATATAGTAATTAAAACTGCGGTACCCGGCGAGGTCAAATTAAAATTAATATTTGCATATATTCATCCAGGCCACAATTTAAAAAAATAAAAATAACACCCACCACTGGCTAGAAAAACATTTCCGCGTACCACCGAGGGATCCCGCATCCGGCGTAAAAAAAAGCTGTGCTCGTAACGAAGTCTTCATTGGTAAGGGAGGGGTTGAGGGTTGGTTGGGAAGGGGTGGGTTCATTCCCTTTGCTTCCGCAACATGTGTAAGTGAAGGAAGTGAGCCTTGAAACGCAGACTGTCCGCAGGAGAAAATTACGTGAGAGAAGGTTTGGGGTGGGGGAGGGGGAGTTCATGAATAATTCAGACGACCAGCAGTCACGCCGAGGAGACTTCAGTATGCCCGTGTCTGCCGCCTCACGCGACGACTCAGTCCCGTCCAATTTGCGCTTCGCCGGTATTACCATTTTTATGCGGGGTGCTGTACCTCGCGGCGAGGCGACACACAACCCCTTCCCATCCCACCCGTAACCAACCACACCCTTAGTACTGGCCCCCAAAAGAGAAGAAGAGTCTTCTTGCAAATGAAGTCGATACGGTCGTCGGGGCGAGGGGCTAAATAGTTCGGCGTGGCAGTGGGGCAGAGCCACCTATGAGCCAGCGAGATAACACTCCTCCGACCAAGTCACCTGGATATAGTTTTAAATAACCTGCTAAGGGTAGGTAGGTTTCCTGCTCAGTTACTTTACCAAGTTCACTCGATCACCAGGTGATGTCTGGCGCTTGTAAGTACTTCAGGAATTTGAAAAAGCGTATGGTAGATAGATAAACGCGAAAATAAGTGAAATATGCACGTTTTTGAAAATAAATACGGAAAAAATTAAAATAAATTAATATCTAATGATGTTTGCCAACGCTATCAGCAAAAATTTACTCAGGATGATGCATTTTTTAAAGTGTGATTTCTTGCGCCGCAATTAAATGTACGCACATTACTCGAGGAAAAACGTTTATTTAGGATTGCCTTTTTTTTTTAAGTTGCCTTCGAGAAACCTGCAGTTTTAAACTGATGCTTTCAGCGCAGAATTAAGGGCGAGGAAAATAATGTTTTTATATTTGTATGAAATAATGTTAGTTTTGTGGAATTTATTTGGGAGTAAATTACCCCTTACGAAAAACAAATAATAACTGAACTAGTTTCTCGTATAGGCAATTCAAAGTCAAAATTTGCACGTATTCAGTTCTTACAAGCCGTAAAAACCAATTGACATAAATAAATTTAAACATTTTCACTGAAACTGAATGTTACAGACTACTGTTTGACACGTTTTAAAATCAGTTACAAATTACTTTTGTATTTAAAAAACTCGACAAAAAAGGCAAAATATTAAAAATTTCAAAAATTTTTCTTTAAATCCAAAAATATTTTGTAATAGATTTTAAAACATGTCAATCAGTAGCCCCTGACATGTAGTTGCAGTGCGAATTTTTAAATTGATTTATGTTCATTGGCTTTTATGGCTCATAAACGTGACACCTCATACAAATATAAAATTACGATTTTTTCCCACTTGGAGACCATTAAAGTGAGAGCCTGCCCATGCCACTGAGCGGCGTGATAGCTTCGGCCTACACAAGTTTATTCCGAAACTATTCAACGTACGTAAATGATGTCTGTTTAGGAATAGCGTTCAAAGAACGTTGATTGCTTGAGTAGGCTTTTCAAGTTGTGACTTAATAAAATACAGGATTGTATTTTTGTATATAGTTTTCAACCTTTACACAGAACTAGACTGATTCGATCTTATGGATTTGTTACTGTCGCTGTCGTAATACGCAGCACGATTTCGCTAAACCAATTCCACGGAAATAACGAGACAAGTAGAATTTTTTTTTTTTTTACAATTATAACTAGCTTATTATGTAATGAGTCTTGTCATAGAAGGCTTTCAAACCGCCTCCATTCTACATTCGACCTGACGTTAACGAAACGAGATAATCTTTATCTCTCAAGGAACTTTGAATATTCCTTTTCTGTACGCCAGGTCATGTAACCGAAAAATTTAGTGACCAGATATGAAAGTTTAAACAAGTTTGTGCGTGGTGTTTGAACAATTTTCGTATTTTCCACTTTCCTGACTGTAATCTGTTTTTTATCTCCTCTATTTTCCTCAATTCTCCCGTTACATGCATTTAAGGTTCCTTTAAAATGTAGTGTAGTTTTCACGATGGTTATACAATCTTCAATAATTTTTAATGGAGTAAAATCTTCTTATCTAAGTACAATTTATATTTATCATAAAGTTACAGTTCATGTATTTAAATTACTTATTTACTATCTTTTTCCCGTATTTTGTAGTCAAACACGGTTTTTCCCTAATTTACTTTTTTTTACATTTCAGAATGAAGTTAGCGTTTAACAAATTTGTCATGTCGACGGCCCAGTTCAAAGGGGACCCATCAAAAAATTGCGTTCTTTAGTTTGGCTCACCAACACATGACAGAAGTGCAATTTACTCAGTTGAAAAGAAAACCAACACTTCTTTGAATAACATGGCACTTTATTCTGATTGACAATGAAGAGCTATAAATCGTATTTATTGTATTTTAAAGTGTGACAATTTCAACAAAGGCACACTATAAATATTTTTAACACCTTAAATTGTTGCCTCTGTATTTTTGCTTCAAATTAACAAAAACCAAATATGTTAACTAACAGATTTTTAGGCGAAACAGAAATCTTATTATATGAATTTTACTCAAAACTGGGGATTTTGAGTTGTTTCCGTTTTGAATTGGGTCATCAATGTACACGAACCTAACACAGTTTCAAAACAATCTGATGAGACGAGTCGGCAAGCCAATACATTTTATGTAATTCTTTTATAATGCCAATTTCGACTGTACTTCATCAGTCATCAAGTTTGATGATATAGGCTACGCCTGCTGTGATTGTACCTGTGATGGCAGTAACAACCATGTAACTGACTGTTCAGAAACACGTCGTGCTCGTTACGAATTGACATATATTCGTACTAAGATCTTGCCTCGCGCCGTTTTGAAACTGAGTTCGTTTGGATTTCACGAATGCTCTCCAGACCTCGTGCGTATTTGTCCCAGAGTAGATGGAGACGGTTACACTTATATTTACTCAAGGACATGAACCGTTAGAGGAAATCTTAAGGGCGTTTAAGTGGGGAAAAAATTATTTTATATTTGAATGAAACAGTGTTAGTAATGCAAATGTTATTTGGGAGTCCATTTTCCTCTAATAAAAATTTTTTAGCTCAGCCAGTTTCCCATAGTGGCATTTCAAAGTCAAAATTTACATGTTTTTAGTTCATTCACCCGTAGAAAACCAATCAACGTAATGAAACTAAATAATTCACAGTCAAAGTACATGTCACGGGATAGGATTGTAAGTACCTACAAATCCAATACAAACTAGTTTTGTGTTTAAAAAATTTCTAAAAGTAGCAAAAAAATTTTAATTTCAGAAATTTTTTAAACACACAAAAAATTCTTTGAGTGGAATTTTATATACGTAAAGCACTAGCCAGTGACATATACTTTGACTGTGAATTAGGTATTTTCATTGTATTGATTGGTTTTCTAGGGGTGTATGAACTAAAAACATGCACATTTTGACTTTGAAGTGCCATTGAGGGAAAATTGGCTGAGCTAATTTTTTTGTAAGAGGAAAATATACTCTCAAGTTACGTCTGCAAAACAACGTTTTATGCGAATATAAAATTATTATTTTATCGCCCTTGAACATCCTTAATTTAAGAGTGTTCAAGTGCGATAATATAATAATTTTATTTTTATATGAAATATTGTTAGTTTTGTAGACGATACTTGTGAGTATATTTTCCTCTTACAAAAAATTTTTAGCTTTCATAGTTTTCTCATAACGGTGCGTCAAAGTCAAAATTTTCTTGTTCTGCTGCCATGCAAATAACGAAAACCAACTGATCTACTTGAATATCATAATTCACTGTGATGTCACATCCCGTGCGCTATGCAATAAAGTATTTAGAAGGCCATGACGTAATATTTTGAATTTTTAAAAAAAATCGTAAAAGTACAGGAAAATAGTTGAACATTCAGCAAATTTTTAAAATACAAAAATAGTTCACGGGATTGTTTAAAAATGTTTTATTACGTAGCCTTTGGCATGTTATTTCACTGTGAATTATTTCACTTACGTAAGGCCATTGGTTTTCACTATTTGCATGGCAGCAGAACATGTCAATTTTGACTTTGATGCACCGTTATGAGAAAACAATGTGAGTTACTCGCCTCAAGTGATTTCGGGAAACTACGAAAAACCGAACTAAGGATGGCCGAAGCCGGGCATCGAAGCCGGGTCCACACGAATACGAGTCCAATTTGTTACCGTTGCACCACCTCACTCTGTAAACAGAGAGTATTCGACAAACCGTATTTTTATTCTTTCAGACAGGAAGTATTTTATTCGATTACAGAGGATATTGTTCGTTGCTCAGATGGTCCACACGAGTTGGGAAGCGCCGATGGCTTCTCTCTGGTGCTGCACGTTCGACCTCGTTGTAAGGAAGATAAAACTGTCTCGACTGGGAATATTTCGAACCGAGAGCGGTGTTTCGTTGACGGATGCGGCATCAACATGTTGAGACGACCCGGAGCACGTCTCGGCTGATAGCCACAGGTGAGGCTTCCAAACTGCCGGGAGGGAGCACTCGATAACCCCTCGGGCTGATAGTCGTGCCGCAGTCGCGTCCTAGACTGACACGTAACGATGATGGAATGTCGCGAAAATGTTTCCTGCCAACGTATTCTACAAATCACTGTAGCTCCGGCGTCTTGTATGATTGGACATCGGTAGAGACAGGAAAAATTCGCGAGTTCTCTGACGTATAGGCTAGCCTCCAAGAACATGTGTGTATTCAAGCAGACATTATCTGCTCTCTGGATGCTCGATGACGCAGTGATATGGGCCTGTGTTTAGTTTCTTCTGTACTATTGGCTGAGTGACTGCCAGGAAGTGTCAAATAAGTCACGGGCCAATTGCGAAACTGGTACGAACTTGCAGTTACTGGAATTACAGCTTGGGGACAAAAGAAAACGCAATTTTTTCAGGTCTCTAGACATCGGTTATGTGGCACGGTTTACCTGTTTACAGACAAATAACAGACGTCCAGTCCTAGCGCACCAAAATTATCACTTTCCCAGTCAATTATGGACTCACCAGTAACGACACTCGGTAATGTCGGCAATGAAGACAAGCAAACTGTCAACTTTTTCCGCGCTAAATCACCATTCCTAATTATATGGACCATCCACCGAGCAGACAGATCGAATCAGGGCTCTAATTACGGAACTCATTTCATCCACTAATTTGATCGAGGAGTGAAGAACTATGTACATCATTTGGGGTTGTGAACACGTCTCCATCAATAATTTGACAGTTTTTTTTACTCGTAAAATGTAATTTCCCGGGTGACATTATTACTTTATGGCCTATATAACTACGTGAGTCATTATCATTAAGTAAAGAGGTAATTTAAGAGCGTAAAAAGTGATTGAACGTAAAAACTCATGTTGAACCTCTCCCTACCCCAAACAAACTCATACGCAGACGGTTGAACTGAAGCGATGATCGATTCTAATGATATGTAAATTGCGTCATAGTATTCATTGTTTCAGCACGTCGTTTGTAAACATATATAAATGCAAGAGGTTCGTTAGAAGGTACCACGGATACCTCGGTGCTAAAAACTTTGCGTTTGAGAACGTCCGATGTCGGTTTCCAGTCCGTCCATTCTGATTTCGGTTTTTCACGCGTTTCCGAAATCGCTCCAGCCGAATTTTTGGATTGTTCCTTAATAACGTATTCAGTTCCTGTAAGATACATATTGCACAAAAAGCTCACACATTGGCCATTGATGTACAAACAGGAAGGGATCTAGACTTTCCTTCGCTCGAGGTAAGAATTGTGATCCCCCCCCCCTAAATTCCTTTCCCAACCCCTTTTTTTCCATCAGTCCGATCAAACCAACAGTAATAAACGTATCTTGCGTACGTTGTTTTGCGCTCACGTAGATAACAGTACAACATTTTAGTAGAAATACATAAACCTGTACTTACTATCTACCATTAGCAGTGTATTAAGTGAGTATTCTAATTATAAATACTGTATTTATAACATTGTATGGTGTCCAAGGTTAATAAATAGGGACCCCTGATTTTCGCGAAAAATTTTTGCCCCATTTTGTTGCAGTGACTTACGTGCACATCTGCAGTTCTACTTCATGGTTATTGGCAGCGTGTCTGTGTGAAGAGCCGTGCCTCATTTAACTGAGCCAATAACAGTAACGTTACTACAACGTCACAAGTCTGTGATTTGCCAGTAAAACCCCAAGACACGTCAGAGCTAAGACGTCCAATCACTGATTATGAAGCAGAACTGCAGATGTGCACGTAAGTTGCTGAAACAAAGTGGGGCAAAATTCGTTTCGCGAAAATTAGGGGTCCCTATTAATAAAGATACAAAACTAGTTAAAGTCTCAATATTGGTAGGTACTGTACCTTATTTTTACACTAATTCACATTTCATTCCAAGTAAAAAGTTTTGGCACCACCAGCGCCCCATCTAACCCGGCGCCCGGGGCAGACCGCCCTCCCCCCCCCTCCTTGTCTATCCTGCCACCCATAGATCCGTCCCTGTTTACAAAGTGAAGTTTAGTAAGCTTCTCCTCGGAGTAGAATTCTTTCACATATCTTGCTTCTATGTTCGTTATGAACAAGGGTGTTCCAGGCTAGCGCTGGAATCACTATAGCGCGTCGGACGGGACGCGAATTAAACAACTTGTCGGCCAATCAGCGTCGAGGCTTGTGTGACATCAACGCGACAAAAAAAAGCGGGGCGACGCGAAATTCGGATGAAAATTATTTCTATTTTATTCGCGTCGCGGACGTGACAAACCCGAAAAAAGAAATTATTTAAATTATGTCCAAATATCGGTGAAACATTTCAGTTGGTAGTAAATCGCATGTATTTATTTTGCGAAATATTTTTTTTTTTACTATACGCAAAGCGTAACCTTTTAAGCAAATGTGGTGACACTATTTTCGCATTAAGGAATGCAAAAGTGGGTAACAACTCGAATTATATTTCAAAGATAAAAAAAAATTAATACTGTAAACATAAATGGTTATACCTACAATAGGTTAATAGCCTACCTAAACGGAGGAAGTATTTTATTTTTTTTAGTATGTCTTGCGCGGCAGAGGAACTACTGATCGCAATAAACTAGGATTTTTAGTGTCGCGTCGCACCCGTCGTGTCGCGTCTGTCGGGCTATTGTGATTCCAGTATAATGGTGTAGCGCGTAGCTTGGCAATTTCTCAACCGGGTAGACTAGGCTCTAGAAACGCCTCAAGATTCTAAAGGAATTAAAGTTTGTTATAGCAACGGTCTGAAAAATTAGTAAGTTTTGTGAACTTTGTCAATATTTCACATTTCTGTATAACCACCGAGTGCCCATTGCTTGCTCATTGCTGCCTCTGTGCTTCAAACTACAGAAGGGGCCGTGGTGGCTAAATAGAACCAACCCCCCCCCCGCGTAGCTAAGTTGCTTGACCAGCCGCCTTTGGTGCGAGGGGTTCTGGGTTCGATTCCCAGGTCTGGCTGGGTGTAAATTTGAAATTGTCTAAAAAAATTGCCTTTCTAAAGCTGCCTCACGAAAGTTTCTCGGGTTGCTTAAATAAGTCACATTAAAAGTGGGAAGAGGGGGAATGTTTGGTATAGTACCGAATGGTCAGACCATTCGCTTCCACCAAGGCGACCCGGGTTCCATTACCATCCGGTTCTGTCCCCGGATTTTCGCATGAGGGAATCGTGCCGGAAGGTGCCGCTGGTCGGCGGGTTTTCTCTGTGATCTACCGTTTCCCTCACCCTCTCATTCTGGGGCTGCTCCACACTCACCTCATGTTACTCTTCACCCGTGCTAAATACAAAAGCTCTCCCTCACTCCAACTACATGACAGTAGGAATATATATTACGACAGCTCACTGTCTTTCAGGTAGATGCGAGGATGTATTTGAACAATATCTACGTCCTCCTTAGCATTGCTTCTATTCGGCAATAAAATTGCCAAGTTCTTAATGAAAATAAATCGATAATACATTGTAGCAAAGTGACGTGTGGCATAATATTTAGGGTTGGTGTGTTGTTGCGTTAGTGGATGACATTACTCACGTACTTTGGGTTACTGGACGACACGCTGATTTAAGAAAGTATCTAGTTGTCTACCGTGGCCAGCTCGCTCCCCTGACTTATATCAGTTTAAGCACGTTTGGTCTGCAGCATTATTGGTAATACCATAGAGTCGATGCCGAGCTAGTTATATTATAGGGCAAATGTAGCGGTCGCGTATGTTGTGCTATCATGCTGATTTAATATCTCGTATATGCTTCTGACAACACACTCTGATTAAAAAAAATTGTTATTTTATCTGGTCCGATCTCATGATTATTTCCGATTAACTAATTAATTTCGGACGATTCCTCGTCGATTTGACCAGTGTATATTATTTGTATTGCGTTAGTGCACAGGAAAAACCGGTTTTGCGGTGGCTACAAAATGTTTTGTCAATATGGACCTCACGAAATAATTATGTAGTTGTTACAAAACTTGTTTGTAGTAACTGCAAACCTTTATTGGGGACAACGAAAATTTTTTGCTGTCACCACAAAAAAATAAATTTGTTAAGGTCTGTAATGACAAAATGTTTTGTAGTGACCAATAAGTATTTATTTCAGTGTAACGTCTGTGAACAGTCAGTAGTTACTAGGGACCTGAAAAATTCGCTTTTTCTTTTAGGCACAAGCTATAATTTCAGCAACTGTAAGTTCGTGCCACTTTCACAATTCGTCCTTGACTTATTTGACACCTCGTGTTAGTCGCTGAACCAATAATAAACATATAACTAAATGCTGGCCCATGTCACTGTAACAGCGAGCAACTAATAAACCGATAATGTGTACTTGAATGCACATATGTTATTGCAGGCTAGCCTACAGGTCAGAATTTTTCCTGTCTCTAATGGTTGGGAATGGGAGAGTGGATAATTTTGGCGATAAAGTGTTTTTTTAATAACAGTTATTACTAAGTTATGCTATTAGGATATTTCTTGAATGTTTTACAAGATTTCTACGAAAGTTTGCAGTACGCAGAGTTACGGACGACAGGCACATACGTGTAACTTCTGAACTTCTTGTAGTGTGTAAGAGGCCAAGAAAATGTTTTCAGGAAAACAACAGGGCTGTGAAGTTTTCTACGTTAAAACTTTCCTTCCTAACGTAACCCTTACACAACATAATGCCTCTCGTTGAGAATACTGCAGTTGTAACCTCCTAATTAAAATAAATGTTTCAGCATATTGTTAGGCGTAAATAAATTTACAAAGTTTTCGAAATATTTAATGACAGAAAGAAACGCGTGTAATCCTATTGAAATAAATATATTTACTGTTAAAAGAAACACAAATGGAAAAACAAGTAAAAATTCACACCTACGTTCTTGCACGTACAAGTTAAGGGCGTCCACGTGGCATAAATGCATAATTTAATATTTGTACGACGTAGCGTTACTTTTATAGACGTAACTTGTGTCTACAATTTAACTTGTGAAATTTTTTTTACTTTTTAGCTCTCATAGTCTTCCCATAGTGGTAGTCAAAATGTGCGAGTTATGGGAACATGCTGATAACAAACACCAACTGACTTACGCGAATGAAATAATTTACACTGAAATTATATAGTATGGATCATATGCTAAAATATGTAATATCATACAATGCAATTCCTTTGTATTTTTTAAAACATTCTAAATATAACGATTATTTTCTTCAAATATGGCTATTTAAAAAAATACGAATGGCTTGGTTGTCTGGTTTTGTTTCCTTTAGCATATGGCCCACACTACCTAATTTCAGTGTAATTTATTTAATTCGAGTAAGTCAGTTGGTTTTTGTTATTAGCATGTTCCCATAACTCGCAAATTTTGACTTTGACATGCCGCTATGGGAAGACTATGAGAGATAAAAAAGTTCCACAAGTGGAAAATGTAGTCTCAAGTAACGTCTATAAAACTAACACTATATCGTACAAATAAAAAAAAATATGCACTTTTGCCACGCGAACGCCCTTAAGTCTGTGCAAGTGGCAATTTTTCCTCCGAGTTTTAAGGCGCTCCCTTGATTTTGTGACTTAACATCAAAGGATACACAATAAAATAACTAAACCAGCTGGAAAATAACGTTCGTGTGTTTGTACATACAATAAAAATATTTTAACATAAAATATTTTGAAATGAAAATTTCGAAAAATATTTAGTCAAAATGACATAAACTGTATCAGGTGTTTATTGATGTTATAGCAACTCCGCGAAAAAATTTATCTGGAATCGGACGGTTCGTTCGCCTTCTATAAGTGTTCTGTGCTCATTTATTTTTACATTGAATTTCCATAAAATTAAATTATAACCATATTGAAATCGCGTATTTTATGATTCAAACGACGAAGTCAATACAAAAAATGTGACACGATTTTGCATTTTACAGAGAGTACATTTTTCATCGAAACTCGTAATAAAAAATTACCTAAAACAACAAAGCTTAAGCTATATTTTGAAATTGCGAGCGGCTAATATTTTACAAAAAGAGAAATTATTTACCAAAATAAATGTTTAGTGTCTCCAAATAACCATACCTCTTTCTTTAAAAAATCAATACTGTATAGTGTGTAGTCACTCATTAAACAAACATATCTGGCAGTAAGTTGTTTGCTTGACTAATCAAATTTATCTGATTCTTGGTTTTTGATTGATAAAATGATAATATTTTTTTAATTTATAATTTTAAATTAAATTTTTTTTAGGTTTTTTCGTTTGTTTTACTTTTGCTGTCTTATGACTCATCTGTAATTGTAATGTTTTACTGTTGTTTCTTTTCTAAATATTTATAGTTTAGACTTGTGTTATTTGGTGTCTACCTTTACGTAGACGAATTTAATTGATTTTCCCTTTTAAATTGGTTTATTTTCAAGTAATTTCAACGATTACCATAAACCGGGGTTATTTTACACCTGTTGTTACTTTATCAACAACACAATTGTTCGTCATTCAAAACTTTTGTTTTCCCTTCTTTGTGAAGATAATTTGAGTCGTAGCAATTGTTAATAATTTTAAATATTACTAAATGGCTAGAAGCAAAATATTTTGTGGTGCTAAGTTACCCACATGTGAAAATGAACTCCTGCGGTATTATTTTCCATACTGACCTGGTTTAAAATTAGCATTCTACACAGGAAGTACAAAAATTAAAAAATCATTTTAGTTCAACTCGTAAATGAGGTTAATACTTTCTACTGTGGGTGTTAAAACCAGAGTAGTCGTACACGAGTGTAGAATGTATCCACACGGCACAATTTTCATAACATTTCAACTGGAGATTTTCCTGTCGACTCCCACGCTAATTACGAATGGAAATCTGGTTCATGTTACGTAAAGTCCCGACTCTGCTACACGTTGAGTTCGAAATCATTAACGGATAAAGTCTGACGTACGCATTTCACCGACATCATGAGTTACTTTCGTAACCAAATTCTCAATTTTCTTTTGTTGTCATGTTACTTGCTCGCATTGCAAAATGTTTCATTTATACTTTTATTCGATTTTAATTTACGTGACAAACACAACTGAAGCAGCTTGCGTATATCAAAATTATTATTGTCTTATTAAGATATAACATAATTGTTTCTTCACATGAACAAGCCAGTAAATATTTATGCCAACACTTATTTTGTATTAGCTGAAACTCTATTACTAATTATTTCTATGAGAACACCTTACATGCACGTCAAAGTGTAAAAATATAACTATTATTTAAAATTATTCTTTAATGCTGACACTACTACAAGACAGAATTATTTTTGCTATGATTCTACATGTATAGCAATACATCCACATTTTTCGTGTTTATTACCGCAAAGTTTCCATAGCCAAGTGGGTGGAAAGATTACAAGGCATTTACGAACAAATTATGACCTACGCGTGATAAAATACAAACTCTAGTGAAGTCTTGCATTCAAATTAGCATGCCGTATGTTTAGAGGAAACGAAATACACAAACAGAAAAGGAATTTGTGATAGGGATTCGTTACTTTCTACAATCAAAAACTAAACTTTCTCATCGCCTGTTTTGTGGTGTATACAAAACAAGCTTATTATTTTATTAGGCAAAGCTGTACCCTGCAGGGTTTCCTAAAGTTTAGAAACACTTACATCATTAGCAAATGAGAGTCGAAATTCCCTCAATTAGTGCCATGAAATCGTCTGCGTGCTAATTTATTAATACATTTATTAATTTATTTTATGTTTATGAAAATCGATATTGCGACAGCAAATAGTATTAGTACACTTATAAAACAATTTCTTGAACATTTTTAACAACAAAGGTTTAATCTTAAAGAGTTCTAAATTTGAACCGAAAAATTAAAGTGCAGAATTTTCACTTAAAAGGAAAATATTATCGAAAACATGAACAATTATGGAAATCTTCGTAGCCTTTACTTTTTGAAACATTTGTGTGTCAATTATATAAGATACTGTTACTTCTCCACCTTTATAATATCTGTTTACACAACTGAGTTATTATCGTTCAAGAAAATTATTAATATTCGATCTTTTAACTTTCATACCAGTTCACGACATGGTTTGTACGCATGCAAGGGAATTGATGCGTGTTATATATTTAATTTTTAAATTGTGATAAGATGCGCGTTTAATTTATCAACACCTTTTTAAATTGCAAAGTTTATATTTTACATTTTGGGAATATTTTAATGTAAGCTATCTAGAACATATTTTTACGACGCCTACAAATAGTAAACGTCTAAATTTATAAGATTATTTCTAACGGAAACTAAGGAGACGGACTCTAGTAAAGTTTTTAGATATATAGAAACAAATTTAAAATGATTGACACGTTGAGATCATGGAATAACTATGAAGTTGTTTTGTCACAAAAATTAACCATTTCTATACTAAAGATCGTTTCTTCTTAAGCCAACTATACTGATACATTAAATCAGTAGTATAAGTACACGAAGGCATGAATTGTAATTTAGTTGTTTCCTTTATTGATTATAATAAGACATAAAACACGTGTTCTGAATCTGACGTTCTGGAAGTGTATGTTAACACCTAAAACCCTCACAGATGCCTCATAAATGCAGTTGCAACTACCAGGGTCAGTTGTCAGGACACAGCATCAAGCAGGCACCCACAGTAGCTACTGTACAAGGTACCATATGCAGATTAACGATTTTTTTCCCATGGTCCGTTGCCCTTAAGTGTGTTCAAGTGCGATAAAGTGATAATTTTGTATTTATATGGAATAGTGTTAGTTTTGTAGACGATACCTGTGTGTGCAGTTTCCTCTTACGAAACAATTTTAGCTGGCGTAGTTTTCCCATAACGGTGCGTCAAAGTCAAAATTTGCATGTTCTGCTGTAATGCAAATAGTGAAAACCAATTGACTTACGTAGGCCTACGTGAAATAATTCACTGTGAAATAACATACTGTGGGCTGAGTAATAAAACATTTGATTAAATCTCGCGAACTGTTTTTGTATTTTTTTAAATTGCTGAATTTGCAACTTTGTTCTGTTTTTTTTTGGGGGGGGGGATTTTTTTTAAAATTGAAATTGTTACTTTGTAGATATTTTTATGTTTTAATGCACAGTTCATGGGATGTAAGTTCACAGAGAATTATTTTGTTTAAGTAGGTCAGTTCGTTTTCACTATTTGCATGGCAGTGTAACAAGCAAATTTTGACTCTGAGAAAACTATGAGAGCTAAAATTGTTTCTTAATAGTAAAATGTAATCACAAATATTGTATTCAAAACTAGCACTATTTCTTGAAATAAAAAATTATGATTTTATCGCACTTGAACACCCTTAAGAACTCTACATATCAACTTTTCCGCCACGGAATTTGTACTGATAATCAATACAAAATGAAGTTACAAACATATGTACATTTAACGTAATACAGTACTTTTAAACAAAACGAGTTGAAAGCTAAGGGAAATGGAAGGTACGATGTTGAGCGGACGACTGAATACTGACTCGTCAATAAAATCACAACTGCACGTCAAAAATCTATGATATTTTTTTGCCGAGTAGATGTTTTATCAGCAGACGGTTAATTACATAGCACAATGCGGTAGTATGCTTTACTTTGGAGTAAAAAAAAATTCGAAAAATAAGGGCTTGAAACCACAAAATCTACAAAAATGGAAAACTTTCATTATTATAATTTTTAATATGATAATATCTGGTCCTATATAGTAACGGAATTTCACAAAATTCTCGTGTTTTGATTTTTAAATTATTTTACTCTTAGAAAATTTCTGCGCCAGAGGTTTAC
This sequence comes from Medauroidea extradentata, assembly GCA_003012365.1. NCBI lineage: Eukaryota > Metazoa > Arthropoda > Insecta > Phasmatodea > Phasmatidae > Medauroidea > Medauroidea extradentata. The sequence continues at coordinate 32,122 of PNEQ01082249.1, read as the reverse complement.
GAAGTTAAAATTATTTTTAAATGAAAACGCGAGTATTTTTGAAGTACGGTTATATAGAGGCTGAGGTATTAGCATATTTAAAAAATTACAAAAATTACAGTTTTCCATTTTTTGTACATTTTGTGGTTTCAAGCCCTTATTTGCTTAAAATCAGGTTTTTAATTTTTTACTTGAAATTAAAGCATATTTCTGCATAGTAATATATAAATAAACGTTGGATGGTAAAAATATCTACTCGGCAAAATATTCTCATCGAATTTTGATGAGTAGTTCAGATTTTATTGCCGATTGAGAATTCCAGTCATCCTCTCGATATCGTACCTTCCCATGCCCCTTAAAACCATGCTCTCTTGTTACTTCTCTGATTTAGCTAATTTAATTTTCACGCCTAAACGAGAGCACATATCAAAAACCTGTTCAGCAGTTATGTTTAAAATCATCTTATCCATGCAGTTTTTTTTCATGGTAGTGTATACTGCAATTTTAAATAATTATTTAAGTATTAAAATTATAGTTAATTGACCGAATAATTTATTGTTTTGAAAAAATAGCTATAACGGCAAAAACCACTTTAAACAAAACTGCCGAACAGATATTTGATATCTACTCTCGTTTAAGCTTAAAAAAATTACTGTCGCAAAAAAAAAGTAGAAAAAAGAGGGCATGGCGTTAAATTCTTAAGAAATGCTGCGATAAGAAGACTTTAAGAGTGCGTGGTAGATAAATATACGCTGAAAACATAAAATGATTTCTGCGCCATTTTCGAAGCCCATATGGATAAAACACTCAATGACAATCCTAGATAATGGTATTTGCCAACTTTATGAGTAAATATTTATCCAGAATGACTAATTCGTTACGCGTGATCTGTTGCGCTGCAGTTAAATTTACGCGGTACCGGCCTCAGAGATTATGCCTCAGAAGTTCGCAACACTGGAAGCAATTTTGTTCAAAACGTTGGCTAAAACTATTGTCTAGGATTGCCATTGTTTAATTTTCGCAAGTTGGCTTCAAGAAACCTACAGTTATAGCTTTTAGCGTTGAATTATGTACGACGCCCTCTTAAATAAATTGTCATATCTATTTTAAGATAAATGTAAGTCTTAAAAATAAATTTGAGCTGATAATAACAAATTTTGGTCCTGGAGGATGGTTGGAACCTCAGAAGGAATACCTGAGTTTCCACTAGACGTGAATGAAACAGCGATGGTTCTACATTATCTTCCACAGTATGGTAACACAACACACAGTCCTAAACCCTAGGAGGTAACTGATAACTTTCCTTCCCGGCCAAGAATCGAATACGGGACCTTTGGCCCGCCGGGCAGGAGCTCCACTTAGCCAAACGCTCATACACGTTTGAGATATAAAGTAATTAAAGTGAAAGTTCCGAAGGCTCTTATTTAGTAGTATTTTTCTACAAACTTCACTATAGGTCGTTCGGGATAAAGTGAGAAGTAAAAATATAACCTTTGAAAATTTCACTAGCTGTTACTGCGTATAATTCAACAATTACTATAGTTGCCTTACTGCGTGTATGGTTGGCAGCAGCATTACGCATTATAGTTCCATGATGTATTTTCCGATTTAAATACCACAATACTGAAACATAATCAACCGAAATCGACATAATTGTATTTTATGTAATAAATAAATTATTTTCATCAAACTGGTTCGATTACTACTGACAGCTCAAAATACTTACACGCGCAAACATCAAGCGACGTGTCGAGAGAGCTTAGAAACTCCTGTCGTTAACCGTTACGCGCGGAAAGAAACGAACTGGATGAAAATGTAACATAAGCAGGGTTTTTGAGTGCTCACTTTATCCCTAACCGCCTGTAGGAGTGCTTTTTGCTCGGAAGTGTTAGAGTAATGAAATTAAACACTGATTTCATCTTCAACTTAGTGGCTGTGGGTAGCTAGACGAAGTCCTTAATCCTAGAACTGAGAACTGTAAATGTTCTCTTGAAGTAGTGTGTGCAGAGTATATTTGAGATGCTGTGCCCCGCGGTAGTTGGGGTAGAGTCCCTCCCAGCACACAAGGTCCTAACTGACGATCACTGTCTCAAGACTCTGTCCTGAAACTTCAGCCACGCCTGTCTCCATTTGCTCTGCGGTAAGAACGGCAAGGCGGAGAAATCTCTCGAGAAGCCGACAACAAGAGAAAGTTCTGGGAACAAGATCTGTCCCAACTTGGCCCACTCTTCCCTTCCGCCTCTCCCTTCTCCAACCCTTCTGCCCTCGCACGTTGTTTATCTCCTCACGCCGCCGTGCACATTTTAAACACGGACCTTGCCGCGGGGGTGTGAGGGGGAGACCCCCGGCAGTGGTGCCAATAGAGCGGCCTGCAAGTTCCCCCGGATCAGCGGCGAGGATCTGCCCCGAGCTATCCCGAGGAGATACAGACTCCGGACGGCGACTAACAAACCAGATAGGGGTGGGGTTCCAGGATTTCTGCGCTGGAGGGTGAGGGGATGAGCTCTCAACTTCCTGAGAAACTTGAACCTCGTCATCTTGCAAGTGAAATTTCACTTGTTACAACTTCCCTCGTTTGAGTGATCGCTTAGGAATACTGATTGTTACAAGGGTCAGAGAAATTTACGAACTACGATTCACGATCACCTCGAGGGGTTTAATTCAAAATAGTTGAACTCACGTGTTGAATTGCGTATTTATATAACAAAAATTTTATATTTTATACGTGTTAAATAATACGACAGTTCAGTATTTTTTATTCATATATCTAAAATATTAAACTTGCCTAGCTGATTATTACAAAGGCTAGTTCTGTTTGTATTTAGTTGTTGCTATCATTTTGACACAAAATGTATGAATATTGATTTATACAGTTTGTATTGAATAATATCACTATTCTTGCATTGTCCACCATTTCCCTAAACAATTACCATTGAAGTATGTTCAATGAGGGTAATCGTTATTTATGAAAATGCAATGCCTTAATATTTATGTAAGTTAGTTCTTTTTACTAGTATGGCATATTTATTGTGCGAAAAATTGGTGTTGTACAGGCCTAAACTCACAGAAATATTTCAATATTCATGCAACGGAGTTACACATAGCAAAAAACAACTCTATCAGTAAAATAACTTAATGCACACTGAAATAAAATGTTGCAGGTTATTTTCAGATATATGTGAAAGTCGAAAAAAAATGTTACTAGTGAAATTTTCAAAATATTATTTAAATAATTTTTCTTTTGCTCTAAAAATTCAATTTTACCGCGTAATTTTATACAGTTAATGGAGAATTCCAATTGTTTCATTTCAGTAATTCAAATGGTTATCTTTATTTTAACGTCCTTGTTTCACGCCAGTTTTGGCTTTGACGCACCGCTCTAACTTATTTACGCAGGGAAAATGTAAACGCAAATAGTATCTGCTGTAAATCATCTGTATCGTCCTGAATTGAAACACTTAGTATTTTAGATGCCAGCAACGACCAAATAATATTTAAAACAATAATAATTTTTACCAGTGTAACAATATTAAAATACACCTTCAAATGTCCTTCCAAAGTGTTTTCCATTCTTCATAATTTTGCCAACAGGTTTTTCGCGACCAAACAGAAAATGCAGTTCAACGCATCTATGTAAAGAAGAAACACATGGAGATAAGTGTAAAATAACTGCTCGTAAGTATTTGTGGAATTGTTCTACTGAAACGTCTCGGTGGCCTGAAGGTAACCTACATATTCTACTCGCAACCCGCAACGCACCAGGGATGCGCGGGTTGCCTACCACGTTGTTTGCCAAGCACCAGGGAAGTTTGTGGACATAACCTATTCTAATTCACTCGTGTAAGTCTTCCCACGGTTTACTCAGTCACTAGATCTCCATTTTCCACCTCTGACAGCCGCGGTTACATCTCGTCAGAGAATTTTTCTAACCTATGTTTTCACGTGGCAGTTTTATTGGGGAGGGGAAGGGGGAAGAGCTGAGAGGTTTGGGTTCCTACTTCCTACGGGTTTCCGATTTTCCTGCCACATTTCCACTCTCCCGTTTATCGACACATTGTCATCTCACCTGTTACTCTCTTTATATTGGTATGTCTTTCATGTAGAGGTATTTTTAAGAAGCATGTTTATACAAAGGGACAAGCAAAATCCACGTTATGTTCCGCATCAAACTAGACTCGGAACAGCTATAAAATTATTGGCCAACAACGCCGTCTTCTCCAATATTATATGTTTGTGTCTAGTTATTAAAATGTCCATGGTAATGTCGCCAGTCGTGTGTAAAGAGGTTACATATCGTTGGCTGACTTCTAAAACCTCGTAAGTCCATTTCAGCAAATTTTCCTGGAGAGCGAAAAGAAAATCTTCGTAGTCATGCTACACCATAAATATGAGGTTTATTTAATTTGGGCATAGCAGAATGCTAATACACAGCAGATAATAACATTATAAGTTCCATGAAAATTAGCACCAAATTCACCTGGAATAAAAAATTTGGAAAATCTGGACTTACGAGGTTCTAGAAGTCAGCCAACGATATGTGAATAAAATCACGTACAGACTCGCGGCTAGTGACATTACACATTGTGCGCTGGTATACACAAGGCTATGAAGTCTAGTATGAAGTAAGATAATAACGTGTATCTTGCATGTTCCTATACCTCACCTAAGAAAACAAATTATGTGTATTTGACATCCCATCGTGGTGTTCCGGGTTGAATTTGCGGGCGGAGTTGATCTCTATATTCCTAGCATGGAATACGTTGTGAACGATGTCTTTTACCGAAAGACTTTCACGACCCATAAAATCCATCGCTTCTTCGCTGTAGCGAAGGTTATGATTGGCTCCAGGGTTAGAACACTTGCCTCCCACCAAGGCGATCAGGGTTCGATTACCGGCGGGGTCGGTCACCGGATTTTTGACTGTGGGGTGGTGCCGGACGATGCCGCTGATAGGCGGGTTTTCTCGGGGATCTCCCGTTTCCCCCGCCCCGTTATTCCAGTATTGCTCATACACACATCATCTTCGATATCGGGCTTAATTTCTTGTCACCGAGAGAAGAGGCGCATCGGTAATACGCTATACTCTCATTCGGGAGGATCCAGGTTCGATCCCCGCTCCGGCCTTCGTGATTCTAGTTTTCCCTAGTTTTCCTTGATCGCCCCAGGCGAATGCTAGGATAGTTCTTTAACATCGACCATTGCCGACTCGTTGTCTAATTGCTGGGAACTTAGGTATAATCATCTCTTATGACCTCGCTGTCAATGAGTCGTAAAGCTCAATCAAATAAAAAATTTTTAAATCTTATATCATCTCTCAGAGAACGGGATTCACTTAAGGAAACCAAGTTTAGAAGTCTGCAATTTAGAAGTTTGATATCCCGCCCTTGTGTTCTCTCCCTATTTATTATTTACTTATTTATTTATGAACTTATTCTTGGAAAGTAACATACAAAATATAGATTTATTAGATCACGACTTTACACGACCACATTATTAGAGCAGCCTGCCACTCTTGAGAATAGAAGCAATGACGCAATAAAGGTGGTGCTGGCATGCGAAACACGTGTTTAGTCGCCTTTAAACGCATAGCATTGGACTGGCAAGTAGACTTTTCTTCTCGTTGCTGTTACTCCGTAATTTTAAAGGTTGCCTAATTTTACTGGCGTGAAGACTGTAGCAAAATTATGCTTTTGTTTGCATGTACTTGATTTTTTTTGTCTATAAGAGAAAGCGAACCCTAGCAATGTTTGAAAGACCCTAAACAGCATTCATTGTATCCGTGCTACGTTGAATTCAGCATTTCGTAGTCTTCTATAGTGTAGTGTTTGTTCATTGGTGAAGGTATTTACGAAAACACGAATTCGGCGAAAACATTTTAACACACTGCAAGGCAGTTCAAAGGTCTATAAGGTGACCGCCCTAAGTTTTCCTCTTAATCCTTCTATTTTGCGCATTCTACGTAAAAAAATCCGGAACAACAAACGTTGACCACTGCCTCTTGCCGAGTCATATTTACGCGTAAGTCTTTCAACTGTAAGGTAATATTTTCACCAACGTCCGCCTTAAGGTGAGTTCACGCGACGACACTATGTTATTATTAGCATGCTAATTAAAGTAAAATTATAGTGTTTGTTTAAACACAGATCTGAATTTCTTATCTAACAATGTAAAATTAGAAGTTGAACCTTATTCAAATAATATCCGGGTTAGTTCGAATCCAACAAAAGTGTTAATTGGAAATAAGTAAAATGAAACTTTTTTTTGAACAATACATAGAAACACTTAATACCATTTGTAGTTTTATATTTTTTTCTGTTATTTGCCATTCCAATGCAAATACTTCAGCAAGAAATATTTTGTACTGTAAATATTTTTGGCGATTTGTATGTTTGCTTATGATATCACTCTTCTGGATGTGTGTATGATTCCCCCTAACAATTATATAGACCGTGAACGAAATTCGTTTAAGCCAGGTAAAAATAAAATATCTAAACATGAAAAAAACTTATATTAGTAATATTAAACACTTAATTCAGAGAACTTTGAACGATTCGTACAATGGTTTAATGCTATAAACTGGCTGTGTTTGTGAACATACGCTATTAAGAGCTAATGTTGTCGTGTTGCAGAAAAAAATCCAACAATAACACCTAAAAGCAAAAAAAAAAAAAAAAAGTACAGTATTAATTGGTGTCATTAAATACATAACATATAGACGATTCCAGAAAGGAGCATTATATTGCTTTCTCTTTTATTTTTCTTTTGTATCTATGATTTATTTTTTCATACAGTAGCTATATTTCAATCCTGACTTTGCTTTCCCCGTTATTGTTCTATTTTATTTTTGTTTTTGTATATTTTTTCGGGATACAATTTTTTTTCGAAATTATCTGTATTATTACATGCTTGTTGGCAACAACTTATGTTGGTTTTTTTATTGTAGTGTTTTTCTGCAACACGGTGACATTTGGTCTCAGTGGCGTATCTTCACAAAAATGGTTCATATTATAATTCAAATCAGTATCTCGTGGCATTTATGCTAGCTGTGACTTGCCTTAACATTTTTATTTTATCGTGCAACTATGCCAAAACTATAGGAAAAAATTTTCTTCATTGGTTCAAAACATAATCAGAATTCTTGTCCATCAGTTAAAAAGTGTTCGGTACAAATATTAAGTAACAATTTTTTTCCAGTACAAAAAGAAACTTGTTTCGCATAGTCAATCATTTATGCGTTATTTTAGCTGCCATATATATATATGTATGTATATATATATATATATATATATATATATATATATATAACGCGTCAAACATTGACTTTGTTATTCTAACAAAATGTGCGTTTAACTAGACTAAAGCATGTTGTTGAAGGAACTAAATCTACTAGGCAGCCAAATTAAATATTTGGTTAAACGGTAAGACGCTTGTTAGGTCACGTACAAACATATACGGTTGGTTGTACCAATGATCTTTGCCTGTGTAATCTGCCTTGCTTGTGGAGTAGGCTGATGAGTCGTGGAAGGCAGTATCGCCTCTATGAGAGCAGTGACCCGCCCTCATCACTTGCCCTGCCCAATAATCTGCGAGGTTGAAGGGGCGGTATCCAATACCCCAGGCGAGGAGAGGAGGTGCGAATTGTATTGTGACCTGATGACCACACGCAGCTCTGCAATTCCGGCTGATGACTCGGGAAGTCGGCTGCAGATATCAGAGCTCAGAGAAGGGAAGTGGGCGGTGTCCGCGGATGAACCCAGAGCACTTCAACTCGTTCTGGTATGTAAGGGCGATAACTCCATGGCTGGGTGGACGTAAAAGCATGCACTTGCCACGTTTTTAATACTTAAAGATGTATTTAAGATCCCGTATCGCTCACCACACTTAATTTTCATTCGTTCCCTTGATTCAAGATTTGAGAAAAATGTGTAAGTACAAATTCTGTTAAGAACGTAGTTGAATTCCTTAACTTGCATTTTACACAGTCTGTCTGAATAACTATCGCAATTCTTTGTAATCACATGCAATGTTTAGTGCATTCTTGCAATACTCAAATTATATTTAGAAACCCAGTTAAGAGTGAATTATTAGTTACCGGAAATTCTTTTGAAAAATATGGAAAGTATGAATAACATCGACACTACTAAATATTTGTGACTTACATCTCTATGAATATCAGCCGCTCATATGTCACTATTAATAAATTTCAAAATTTAAGAAACTAGTATTCCACTTTACACTTAGTAACAATCATCATGTACAAAAACACACAAAAAATCGCAAACTACAATGCTCCTATAAACATACATTTTCAGTAAATCCCTTAATTATTCAGATTAAATACAAAATTATGTTTGTTCTGAATGATAAGTGATACATCCTATAAAGAACACCACGTACACGATGTTTTTTTTTTTGCGAAGTCTCAAAAGTAAATGATCAATATGGGCTGCTCTAATGCGTGTGTAATGTGCTCTTACGTGAAAGTCGCTGAATAGGCACGCAGTGATTCCATCGTATCTCGTAACTACGGTGCTCAATGGCGTCCCACAGGGAAAATAATCGTTATTTTATATGTGTATGAAACAGTGTTAGTTTTGAAGACGTTACTTGGAAGTAAATTATCCTGTTACAATAAATAATAGCTCAGACAGTTTTCCTATAATGGCATTTCAATGTCAAAGTCTGCATGTGTTTAGTTCTTACACCACTCGAAAACCAAATAACATATTGAATCGAAATAATTCGCAGTGAAAGTACATGTCACTCGTTAAGACTTTACGCACACAACAACTTATTCAAACAATGTTTTGTATTTTTTTTTAATTAGAATTTTTTTAAATACAAACATATGTTGTGTTGGGTTTTTACATGCCCAAAGTCCTAGCCAGTGACATGTACTTTCACTGCGAATTATTTCGTTTCAATATATTTCTTCGATGCTGCCGGGACGTTGACATGGCCAAATTTACAAAAAGTCTGTAGTTAAAGCAAAACTTTAATAAATCCAAGATGGCGACGGATGGTCAACACGATCGCATTTGTGAACTCGACCACACAAGTCGTCGTTAGTTAGATAAAGCAAGTACTAAACAGACCAACAGCGGACGGCTTGCGCAATTCTGCGCGAACACATATTGTTTTCCCAACTCAAGCCAACAGATAACTGCACACATAATTTTATCAATATTAGATTTGCACTGCCAGCATAACAAGCCGGTGAGAAACGTTATTTTCATTGCCAAGACCGAAAATAAATAACTGAAAAAAAAAACAGCAGTTCACCAATCACATCAACGAGACAAAATTCATACTAAGAGAAAAATTATAATAATATCGTTTTATTCAGTAGGTCAACCCATTGCCGATAGGTTATTTTTCCCACACTTATTTTTGTTATTAGAGAAGAACTGTCCAGTATTGGTTTCTATAGAATGATTCAGTACCGAGCCGTTTAATTTCATAATCAAACTTCGTTCTACACCCTCATCTCTTTTAGGGTTGAGCATTACGTGAAGATGTATGTCATCTAAAATAGAAAGTTTGTAATGATGACTAGTTTGAGAACTGATGGTTGGGTTGAGGGGGGAGAGATATCTACCACTCAAGAGAGTATGAAGTCCTGAATATACAAAGTCTGGAGTAGAAGGCAGGAAGATTCTAGAGCTTCTCCCGTGAACATCAACTTCAGATGACGGCTTATCTGGATGCCGGAGATGATTCTCCTCTCTCTCTCTCTCTCTCTCTCTCTCTCTCTCGCTCTCTCGTCAGACTGGGGTGGATAACAGTCGCCCGAGCGCGAGTGCCGGCTGAGCTGTTATCTTTATTCCATACGTGCGCAGGCGCTAATCCACGGCTTAATCTAATGGCTTGTGAGATGAGATGCTCGAGTTTTAAGCAGTGGGCTGCGGTAACCGTTCCATACCGAGACGGGAGACAGCGAGAGGTAAAACCACTCCTCTGCAGTCGGCAGTGATTGAACTCGCGACCTCTGGAGCGCGAGTCGGCAGTACTGCCTCGTAATTAAACATACATTTTATTTCCTTTCACTGGTTTGTAATTAAGAGCAAACATAGCAGTTTTCATTACCTAAATTGAATTCAAAATAGAAACAATTACATTATGGATAAACACACAACCAAAGCAAAAAAAACTCTCACTAAATTAAAAAATACATAAAATGTTCCCTACTATCGTTTGTTTATATGAATTCAGAGAAGAGGCATATGCAATGAGTTCGCAAAAATTAGTAACTATTTTAACAAAACTCTACTACTTTAATAGAAGTTTATTTATTTAATTTTATTTGTGACAAAAACAATCACAGGTCTGTGGCGACCTGGATCAAGCGATGATGCGTTAGTTTTCATCTCTTAAAACAGGCCATTGGCAATATTCCAGATTATTTTCATAACCTACCTATTCCATTAACCAATCATACTCGACACTCTATCTGGGTAAATTAATATTTAGTCTTATTGCAATTTGCAGTTCAGCATGTTCTTTTTTTTATCACAGACATTTACTAATGTTTAAGTTAGTTAAATTTCCATGTAATCTGAGGCTATATGTTTGGAATGTAATCGAATTATTTCACTGTCAAGTTTTTCAAGGAAAAATTTTCCCAATATTAGCCGCAGCAAGGGGAAGGAGTCAAAAGTGGCAGAATACCCAGGACCTCAGCCCCTTTCCCCAAAAACTACGAAAAAAAATTTAGATTTTTTTTTTTTTTTTTTTTCGTTTTCCAGCTGTAAAATACTCATGTATTAAGAGTGTTACTATTTTTATATTTTGTAATGATATGTAATAAACCTTACTATGATGTTTACGCAAACGTGCGTTTATTAATATTACAATAATAAAATAACAGTCGGCAAATAATATGTTTTAACATTTTGATTCAAATACTAGGGGCTCCAAACAATTCTCAGCCCCAGAAACCTTGCTGAGAGCCTGGTCAGGAATGGGGTGAAACTAAATGCCGTCTTGTGAAGATAGTAACAAATGGTTCACAAGTGTGACAACGTGGTTATTTTGAATGTACGCCGCGCCATTCTAAATTCGAATTATATTTGGTGCACTCCACTAACACTCTCATTGAAAGAAATTAAAAAAAAAATAATACCAACTTCAAAAAAAAATCTACTCTGACAAAAATGCACGAAAAAGTAACAAATAATTACGTTATTTTTAGACTGGTTAGAATACAATCAATTCATTAGAACAGTAATATACAGTTATTGTTATTTTTGGAGTCGGTGAGAGCCAAGGTTAACAAACGTGTAACGAAGTTGCGTAGGTATACATATAATTAAATTAATTTTAACGTTGACTGCAACTGAGTATCTTTTAATCGACACCAAGACAGCAGCCGCGCGGTGTTGGACAGCACAGAGCACAGCGGCGGGCGTATACTGCTGGGCTGAGAGGAGTGCCTGGTTTAATAAGGTATTGATACATTATGGAATTAACGTAAATTTAAAAATAATTGTAAATTTTAGGCAGTTTCGTAAAATTCCTTTAAAGTTTGATTGGCTCCGACTCCAAAAATAACAATAATTGTATACTACTACCCTAATAAATTGATTGTATTCTAAGCAGTCTAAAAATTTCGTTTTTTTTTTTTTTTTTTTTTTTTTTTTTTTTTTTTTTTTTTTTTTTTTTTTTTTTTTTTTTTTTTTTTTTTTTTTTACTTTTTGGTGAATTTTTTTCAGAGAAGATTTTTTTAAGTCGGTGTTATTTTTTGTTCAAAATTTTTTATTTCTTGATTTTTTACGGGGTCCCTGTGCCTACTTTTCACATTCGTGCTGTTTGTCGTTAAGGAGTTCCGTTGAGCCTCCGCAGTCCAAGTCAGTCTAGAAAGTCCTTGACCATAGTCAGGTACATACCTAGTCTTAGATTGTCAAAAACTTTCCAATATCTTAATCACTATACACTTCGTATTCGATTTTTCCTGACGGGGTCGGTCCCCAGATATTCGCATGTAGGAATCGTGCCGAACGATACCGCTGGTCGACAGGTTTTCTCAGGGATCTCCCGTTTCCCCCGCCCTTTTATTCCGAAGCTGCTCCATACTCACCTCATGTCACATCTCCCCAGCGCTAAAGACCTCGATGCTAAACTCTAATCAAAATCACTCGTATTCGATTTTGAGGAGTTCACTGGTGTATCTTCGAAATCCAATGCCAATAAAATTAAAATTGTACCGTAAACCGGGGTTACTTTGGCCATTTTCGGGGTTACATTGACACTTTAACATATTTGTTTTTTGGGTTTTCTGGTATATAAACAGATTATCTGAGCCGAGTATTTTAAATAATTCCTTTTATCCTTATAGCTAATGCTTGAAACTTTCGTCAGTAAATAACATAAAAACCAAAATTTTGAGTTGTGAAAGTTACCCCGCTAGGTCAAAGTAACCCCGGTTTACGATACCATTTTTTAAACATCCCCTTTCCAACAAAAAAAGAATTTTCCAAATCGGTTGAGAAATGATGGAGTACTAATGTAACAAACATAAAAAAAGTACAAACGAATTGAGAACCTCCTTCTTTTTTTGAGGTCGGTTAAAAATTGTTTTATTTTTTTTTTTTAAGTATCAACTGTTGCAAAGAAGATTTGTTTAATTTATCTAATAATGATTTAAAAAATCAATGCAGTTTAGTTGTTTAAAATATTTCTAGTAATTTCAGTTCAAGTTATTTCACACAAGTTTTATTTTAAAGAAAACATTTTATTTTCTGCAGTTGAAGTAAGAGTGTTCCAAATAATTATTTAAAAAATATTGTAACACCAAGGAAATGGGCATTACCTTGCATTTTCTGTTAAATTGTATTCATTTTCCATAATCACATCATCAAGTATATACTTTTGCTGTAAAAATTATTTTTACTATGAGCAATGTTGCTTGAATGTGGGCAGTTTTGTGTTGTTGAATTTGTGTTTCGTTGTATTTCGTTGACTACAAGTTTTCCTCAAATGATGTTCATGTGTAGTTCTTTGGAAACCAAAAATGTCATCGACTGATTTTTAAACCATCCCAACACCAGTGCAAAAAAAAAACACTGGAAATTGTACGTTGTAAAAACTAATAACATTTGGCTTCCTAACAAAAAGTTGAGGTAACCTCAATGAAGTCCAAGGACTAGAGCAGCATTGCTAAATTTGTGAGGAAATTACCTCAACCTTCCCATTCCGATACGTAAAAATATTTTGAAAAATACGGGCTACGTGAGATTTTTCACTGCACTGTGCCAGATTTTTTTCTACTCCATGTGGCAACACTGCATTAAATTCTAGCCTTTGTTACCAGCAATTCTAGTACTAGCCACTACAATAAGTACGCTAACTAAACTCACGTCGACCATTTCACGCACGGCCAAGCAAAAATATTCATTTTTTTTGTACGATCTCTGCTAGTTTTTTAAATTTGCTCGCCGATGTGGTTAAAAACTTTTCGAATGGAACTCTCATTACGACTCTCTGGCCGCAGGGCAAACAAAAACAGTCCGTGCGATTTGTGCCGGTGACGTGCCGAGGTTGGAAGGGGCGAGTTTTAAGGCCGCGCGCTGCGGGATGAAATTTACGGGGTTCGCTAGCTGGGCGCTGGAAGCGGTGTACAGTTTGGGAGGGGAAACGAGGGGTGGGAGCGAGAGAGAAGGAGGAGGTATAATCGCAGGGAGAGCGAGAGAGACGATGACATGTGGGTGAACTGCTGGAGGGGATAACGGGCGCGGGGGAAGTAAAAAGAGGAGAAGGAACAGCGGGAGGGTTAATCCCCCTTCATTATAGGGGCACTGCCCCAGCTATCGCACTAATTGCATTACACAGCTGCAGTGGCGCCGCGGGCGGCGGACGGAGGGACTAAGTGCGACACTGGCTCGCGGGGACGCACACGGGAAGTATTTGGTTAAGAGGATGAAGCCGCGCTTCCAGAAAGTTCGCTCGCCCCTCGGCGCCATTACAGCAAGCGGCGTCCTACAGATGGGCAGCGGTAGGTGGAAGCTGCGCCGACCCGGGATAAATTAAACATTCACACCCAACAAAAATGTCGCCGAGGTATCCCTGTACATTACCAAGCCTGACTCCTACCCATCCAAGATGTTTTGTTTAAAGTTTTCCTCTGCGGAAGTATTTTAGTACGCCTACCGGTCGTTCAAAGAAAACTGAGAAATTTTGTAAACTGCCTTTTCAAGAATAAAGTGAAAGCAAACTTTTTTTTATTACAGCCCTAGACTTTAAATTATAAATATGATGACATCTCTATACTGTGTTTAATTTTTAAGTTCAATTTTTTGTTTTAAAAATGGTGGAGAATTACAACATGGACGAAGTAAAATAAATAACCACTGCTTCAACAGTGTTATTTTTGCAACGGACAGACAATTACAAATATTTTAATTTTATTCATACACCATTTCTAATAACACGTAAGCTTAGTATGTATATAAAATTTTTAACGAATTTGAAGTACGTGATGGTAAAAAGGAAGTGGTATTGTAATTATCTAAACAATATTCATTCGGAGTTTTTGGAGTGTATCCTTCTGGACATTAATAACGTTGTTTTATTACAAAATTCAGGATGGCTTTGAAAACCCTTGACATGAGAGTAGTAAAAAATTCAAACAGTGCTATGTAAAATAAAGTAAGTACTGCTAGGAAGAATTTCCAAAAATTATGTCACTTGGTAAATCAAACAATTATATAAATTTTCAGTCATAGTATCTTTAATTTGTCTTTTGTATGATACAGTATCTTTATGGTTTCTTTCCGAGTCACGTCAGATAAATTTCCAATTAGAACAGTCAATTTTCCCTAACTAAAAATATGCATACAGCTCCCTTACTCTCCCCACTAAAGACGTTATTTGATTTATACTTGACAAATTCGTGTGAGGTTATCTTCGTTCCACTCGAAAATTCTATCAAGAGGAATCCACTGCAGTGAGATTCTAATGGTACAAGGAATTACTCTTGCTAAAGCCAGTCAGTAAAGTTAGTGGCGGTATAATAAATTCTGAACACAGTCAGCGTATCCAACAAGTGAATTTTCTCCTCCATTTACTACGAATTGGCTACGCAAGTACCGTCGATTTTCTCGAAAGCTGAGGGTTACCTGGAAAATATACCAAACTATTTATTTCATTATGTTCTTGCGACGACTGCAAAAATATCCAGATAAAATGTTTCCATGGTTCCACGACCGATGTCGGATCGTTGTAAGCTGTTGGGATTCGGCTCTGTCGAAGTTGAACTGAAGTTTGACATGGGCATGCATGTTATGTGCCACAGTCAAGGTTGCAGTCACATTAACAACATGCTATGGCACATACAGCCCTGAATGTGGCAGCTAAAATGCCTGCCAACATGTTAGAATTCTCCTCAACACCATACCGCCTATATCCCAACAACCAGAAACAATTCTTATTATTATCATCGTCACGCTGTTATTTCTTTTAGGTTTAACGGCCATTGTTATTTAGTTGAGGTTTTCATACTAGGTGCCTAATTCTTGATTGGTTCGTTAATTAAAAAAAACTGTTAAAACGTGCATGCAAGAAATCTTCACTCCGTAAATTTTCAATAGAAGTGATTGTTCCCGAATGCACTATATTATTTCATATTTGTACATATTGTCATTAAATTCGTTACATTAATTGCAAAAGTTAAAAAATACCGAAACTGAATTCATTCTGCTAAATAATAATTATAATAATAAAATATAATTTTTCTTAAAGAGATTTTTGTTTACTATTGATAACTCACGATAGAATACTAAAACAAAAAAATATGCCACGTTTCTGACACAATTTAATTTGGGTGGATCATTAATAATTAAAAACATGCATGAATCAATTCGGCAACAAAAATAGCTCGGTGCAGTAAAATTATTTTATGTTAAAAGAAATATGTCTCTTCAAAATTCACAAATATTTTTAATTGTTATCAACGATGCTATTTTTTTGCGCTATGCATTGTAAGAAAATATACAAGCTATAATTCATTAGAGGACATTTTCATTTTATTAAATTTATACGAATTTCAGTATGTTAATTGCTGAAAGATTCGAGTGTATCGGTCATCTGAGGTTTCGTGTTTTAATTAAGTTTGTTGGTGTAATGAGTTTTATAGCCAATCATAATTTGATAGTTTATTACGGTCTGAAATGTCAGTAATTCACATGTAGCTAAGTTTAAGTCCTCGGTTAAGGCATTTGGCACATATCTGGATCGTATTATTTCTATACAGTCTTGATACGCCACATTTATGACAGGCCCCTATTACTGCCACTTTCACGAAGACTATTATTTTAGCCTTACAGCAGAGCAGATGTAACACCATTTTCGTGTTTTATTGGAATGTAAATGTATTTTGTAGCCTTGTTTCTTGAAAAACTAGGAGTATTATTTTAGGTAATTATTTAAGTGAAGACATTTTCGTTAGTTATCTATGTAGCCGAATTGGCTGTTGTTATGCATTATATGGCCATGCACTAATTGTAAGTTATCAGTTTGATATGCTGAAAATTTGTAAAATTTTTGAAGTGTTTAAAAAATGATTTTAGTTCTACGAAGGCAACATTTACACCATCAAAATATAGCAATAAAATACTTTTGTGAGACTGTTTTAAAGCAGAAAAATATTTTATTAGTTACTAACAATTAACGGATACTCGGTTAATGCGTAACACAGTCCATATTTTAATTATTTATTTTTAAGGAAAAACTAGACTGCAAAGCAAAACCTTTTTTTCAACGTAACTAGGAGAAAATTACACAATATTTACTTATTTTTAGGTTTAAAAAATAATTCTTACGCTCGTTTCATTCAGTGGGTCATTATAACATGCATGGAAACTAACGGAAAAACCAAATGCTCAGGAAAATAAATGAACTTATATGTTTACTTTTATTGCAGCAGCTGGATATTCTCGATACAGGAAGCAGCAGCAACGTGGTGCCGTGGATAAGGGGGGGGGGGGCGCACTCTTGGCAAGTCACAAATTAACGTAACTTACGATCGCGAAACCATTACGCGCCTTCCCCGCAGTCGGTCGCAGATAAATTTGTTTGATTAACGAAGGCCGTAATTTTCGATCCCGCGCTCCGGCGCCACCGATACTTCAACCATAGCGGGGCGCTCGTTGTTGTATTTCAGGAATCTCCGGTATTGCCAGCGGAGCAGATAGGGCCAGGGTAGAAGGGGGAGGCTGCAAAAAAACGCTGATCTATCGCGATCTTCCCACGGGGTACAACTCGACGCATAATTAACGCTGCGAATATCGACGACGAGTTCGAACAATGGCGCTGTAATCGCCCGAGGGGGTTGGGTTTGGGGGAGGAGCATTCATCGGCGCGGGGCTGCCGACACGAAAAGGGTTTTGGGGGGGGGGGGGGTTGTGTGAAGGGAAGTAAAAAAATACAACCCTGCCGGACAGTGGGACTACTGTAAAAACGGCGGCGTTATTGTTGCTAATCTGTGCCCCAGTTATTACACGATTACGCGCCCCGGACAGAAGGGGGGTTGGCGAGAGACAAATGGGCCGAACACTACCCCGAGGTCTGCACGGGGTTACAGAGGGAGGGTTATCGTTGGACGCAATAATAATGAGAATGGTCTGCAGAGGTAAAATGTACATTGAGACGATGTTATTGTTGCTGTCGTTCATTTCCTTGCTGCGTGCTACAATGAGAATTGATTCTTCGCTGTTAGAGTCTAGTACTTGTAATACATAACATATGGCACCTCAATCGCCGTTCGTCATTTTTTTTTTCATTTTATAATTGCAAAATATTTTTGCAAATAATGTTGTAAATAAGTTCGCTACAAATTGTAGTGTACCCGAATAAATCCCTTTTTATTTTAAGGTGGCTAGTAATGTTCTGTGGCGCATGTATATATGGCTAATCAAAACACACTGGTGGCCATCTGATGAACGCGAGTCGGTGGATTGTGGGCGAGTTGTCGGTGAAAGATTAAAGTTGGTCATCTTCACCGTCCCCGAAAACAACGCGACAACTACTCTGACGTCATGGTCGTATTCTCCAAACAGATGTCAGAATGTCAACGACTGGGTACCAACCGACAATTCACCATCTCTATCTAGCAAGGCCTCAAGGCACCCACCTAATGGCTGTGTGTTTGTGTGAGAAAGGCACGGCGCCAAGGGCGATGTTGAACGGCTCACCTGGTACGGTATCCCCTCTACCGCAAGACACTGGAACAACGTGCAGTGGTATCGTAGATCACTCGCCTGACTGACACTTTCAGTGGTCACCCCGTCTTTTTATTGGTGGAAACCTGTAAGGAAAGTCCATTTCATGCTCCTAGAGGAATCCCAAGAATAGTTTTCCAGATATAACATGTTGAAAAACCTGTTTTAACCATTTTGAGGAGCTCCGAAATGATTTTTCTAACTGTCGTGATGCTTTGGACCGACTCTTCAGTCATCATTTGAAGTGTATTTTCTTTTCGTACATAGACACATTGGGCATATGTGGAATAGTTTCTTTAAAAAAAGAACTTATTTTCGAACACGCCGCAACGCACTTTCAGCGCGCGGTAGGCGGAAATATGAAATAGTGTTAGTTTTGTAGACAATACTTGTGAGTGCAGTTTCCTCTTACGAAACAATTTTATCTCTCATAGGTTTCTCATAACGGTGCGTCATAGTCAAAATTTGCTTGTTCTGTTGCCATGCAAATAGTGAAAACCAACCGACCTACTTGAATGAAATAATTCACTGTGGTATTACATCCCATTACCTATGCAATAAAGTGTTTAATAGACCACGACGTAATATTTTGAATTTAAAAAAAAAATCGCCAACTACAGGAAAAAGTTTAAAATTCAGCAATCTTTTAAATACAAAAATAGTTTACGGGAAATTTTAAAAAAGTTAAATTACGTAGCGCGTGTAATTTTTTCACAGCGAATTATTTCACTTACGTAAGTCAATTGGTTTTCACTATTTGCATGGCAGCAGACAATGCAAATTTTTACTTTGACGCACGCCGATATGAAAAAAATATGTGACTTAAAATTGTTTCGTAATATGAAACTGTACTCACAAGTAAAGTATACAAGTAACACTATTTCATATAAATATAAAATGATGATTTTATCGCACACCAGCACACTTAAGAGGCCGTGTCAATGTTTCAGGCGCATGTATGCAACCCGCATTACAATCAATAAATCAAGACTAATTTTACGTTCGCTATATCAATAAGAGTATTACACATATCAACGTTATCTTTACGCTTTATCGAAGACACAGTCGGTCGTATTTTCGCAGAATTATACAAAATCAAGTATAGCAAACGGTTACATTATCAACGTGATACGAATAAAAAAGGTTTGAAAATTTTAGCAACCATTCTTTATACTTGACTTCGGCTAACGCAGTGAAAATAAGAGCGACTCTGTCTCTTATAAAACGTTAAGATTATGTTGATTTGTTTGATGCTCTTATTACTATACAGATAGTAATACTGTATTAGCTTTGATTTATTTGGGGATAATGCGGGTTGCATACATGCGCCTGAATCACTGACACTGCCTTTCAAGGGTATATGCGGGCACTAGGACAGCACAGTTGCAAACCTGGGAGTTTAACCCAGCCACGGGGGCAGGTAGTTACTTGCAAGGTCGTAGTAACCAGGGCAGCCTTTTAGTGTAATATCTCGAGCACGTGACTACTTCCCTTACCACCCTCCGCACCTAGTGGGTCTCGTGCACTCACCAAGTATCCCTGAGAGTGCCCTGCACACTCGCCGGGACAATCGGGCGTGATTGCACCACCTCGGTTATAACATCGCTGAAACCCTCGGCCAGTTACCTCTTATCCACGCTGTAAAAACACATTCGTTGTCGCAGCAAAGTGTTTGTTTCTAGGGTCACGAAATTTTCGCGAAAATAATTCGGCTCCAGTTAGTTTCAGTGCCTTACGTTCACGTCCGCAGTTCTGCTTTACATCCAGTGAGTGGGTGTTTTATCTCTCCCGTGTCTTGGGATTCTTCCACGCCAATCATAGTCGTGTGGTGTTGCAGTCAAGACGTCACTTCACAAAGACACGCTGCCAATAACCATGAAGCACAGCTGCAGATATACACGTTAAGTCACTGAAACAAAAGGGTGTGAAATTCTTTTAGCGGAATGTTCATGACCCAAGACATGACCCACTCTAAATTTATTTTTTCGCAATGGAAATGTTTGTTTAAAAGTTACAGTAACGGCAACAAACATTTTGCTAACATCAAAATAATTTAATTGAAGCCTTCGTGGTGTACATAGCTGTGGAAGTTTTAAAGTAGGAATTGTTTAAAAGAATGATCACCTTTGTTACAAAGAAATTGGTATCGTTTTTATTTACTTTTTTTTAGACAAAATGTCAAAAGATACATAATTTTCCCACATTTACTTTGCAGCAATGCACGATTTATTTACCGCAAGCTTAATACCTATGTGTCAATGCTACCTAGCAATGGATAATATTTAAACAAAAATTTGTTTTGGTATCGAAAGTGTTTTAACTGTTCACCCTCCCACATTTCTTTCTCAGAAGTTGGTACAAGCTCGCGATCACAATTCGTTTTCTGCAGTCGCTTCACGATTTAGGTGATCTCCTAGTTAGCGCTCCAACAGCGTTGCGTTCTGTTATAATATTATGTTTTTAAACGTAAAAATCCCAAGACGCTGAAAGTTAAAAACATCCAATCACTGACCACAAACTGCAGGTGTGCACGTAAATCTGAAATGGTACAGTTACACTAACATTGAATTTTTTTTCAACTGAAATCTAGGCGGTTGTGTGCAAAGAGTCTTTTCAGTCGTGCGGTACATTCATTGTCTTAAGAGGGCGTGGTAGATAAATAGCGCTGAGTTCTACACTTTCTGAATGTCAATATATAGAAACAACAAATCAACAATTCTGGATAATTATATTTGCCAGCTTTATGAGCAAACAATTACCGAGAATGATGCATTTGTTAAACGTGATCTCTTGCGCCGCAATGAAATGTACCGGATTTCGGCGTCAGAGATTGTGCTACAGATATACGTTACTCGAGAAAAATTTTTGCTCATAAAGTTGGCAAAACTATTGTCTGGGATTGCTGTATTTTTATTTTATTTTTGCGAATTGGCTTTGACAAACCTACAATTATTCTAAACTGATGTGTTTAGCGTTGAATTACATACCACGCCCTCTTAACGTTTCAATAAAACATCTGCTAAAATTATGCATGTTACAATTGGCTATTCTGTAAGTTGATAATTATTGTTTTGGTGCGGTTCAATATGTAGAGACATAATTTCGCGTTATTATTTGGCATCAGGTTGGAATTCACTGGCCTTCGTACCTTTGTGAGCCCGCACTTCTAGATAATGAATATTTTACTGTTGACTTTACATGATTGGTTGAGAACGTGCTCTAGTAGTGCCACACATACTGGCGACCAACAGCTGTAGTCAGATGAGCCCATAGTAGTTTGGAGGCTAGTCTGTTTTCAGATAATTACTCTAAATTTGCAGGTTTCTATCAATAGGACCGCAGGAACTTTGTAGGGGCTTTTGGCATGCAATAAGGCTCGTTACATAACAAAGACTTAATCCTGAACATTAAAACACGTTTTTGTTTAGTATACTGAAATATATCATATGGATATTAAGTTACCTAAAAGTGTCAAGTGATACGTTTTCTTATCGTTGTTAATCTCATTACACAGTAATCCCTGCTTCTAATCATGCATCTACTTACAGCATGTTAGTATTTATAATGGCATACATTTTAATGTTTTTTCTTTGTGCGCCAGTGAAAGAGCCATTTCAGTTTGCGACGATCGTAAATAAGTCCTTGCTATTGAAAGTCATTACTATAGTAAATGCGGGTTTAAACTGACTTTTAGAAAAACATTAAAGTGGAAAAATCAATTTTCCACAGGCAAGGATATTAAAAGTGCTTTACAAGAAATATGTAGCACATATAGGCTATGTATTAATGAAGACTAAATAAAAAAGGCTTTAAATTATAATTTTCCCCCAATTTTGTCAGCTTTACTAATGACACACCTGAACTCGTATGTCTATTGCATTTCGCATTTCTTTTTTTACTTGTACCTGCGGGAACCATTACGCCAAGTATACGTTGGAATCCGAAAGTAATTAAACAGACAGCTTCCATTTACACCAAGCTACGAATTATCATAACTTCGTAATCAAGCTTTTATGTTAACATAACATTTTCAAACAATTAAACAGTGCAACGTGACTACAGGTTTAAGGTTTTTTTTTTTTTTTGGCAATGAAATCTAAAGTGATAATCGTAATTTATCTAAATCACTTTGGTTACTAATGACATTTATACACATTTAAGCTATTATACAACATGATACAAAATGAGAAGTGGCTGTTGACGAAGTTAAACACTATCGGCAGCAGATGAATCTCAAATGCGGTGAAAGTTTAGAGCTGATAACTGGTAATGCAAACACTTTCAAATTAATGGAACATAACTAAACATCCCCTAAAGAAGTCGTACTACTTATAAACTAATGCTAAACAGATTTTGTGAAAACTATATACTTTAAGGCAATACTCTTAAAACCAAACAACACTTACATTTAAAATAAAAAACTAACCCACAAACGATCCCTTCAAAACGCCGGGGGACCACTTACAAAACAAAATAGGAAAATTAAATTTAAAAAACTTGAAACAGAAAAAGTAACTTTAACAGATACTGCGCATATTGTGTGCGCATTGCAACAATTCCAAAAATTAAGCCCAAGACCGAAATTGTGGAATTTTTAATTTAATTTTTCGGATTCGTACATTATTTTGTGGGTTTGGTTTTGTTGTTCTATTCTGGATCAATTTTGGTAATTCGTTATTATACTTTGTTTACATAGTGGTTTGCCTACGCGTTCAAGGCTTAACAATAATTGTCATCTATCATGTGTTCAGTGTCATTCTGTTAATGGTCGCAAGACTGTTGGATTGCACTTTAAACATAATAAATAAGTAAATTATTATTATTACGTTTATTACTTCTACTACTGCTTTTTACGTTATCGTCGTCCGGTTTTTTTTTTTTTTAATTTTTAATTTAAGTGTTGCTCCTTTTTTAAATTTAATACTTCTACTACTATTGTAGATATCAAATGAAATAAAATAGTGCTTACTTTGTATGCCGTTTAAAAAGTATTAAACTGAATGTTGTATAAAAACGTATTGAAATCGGTCCATTCGTTTGGGAACCGAGGATACACAAACAGACACACAGACAGAAAGACAGACATACGCGTCAAACTTATTATGACTTTACTTGCGTGTTTTTTATTGTGTTTGACATGACTTTCAAATTTTGTCGTAATACGATATTTGATAACAGTGCTCCTTTTCACACTAAAAGCTCTGTTAAATTTTAAAGTTTCAGCTAGACCAGAGAGAAATGAAGTGGGACGTGCCCTTAAGGGCCCTAATACATTTTAAGTCTATAAAAGGCTCTAACACAAAAAAAAAAAATATTTTTTGAGCACGTCACCAAAGGAGGTTTTTACTGGCGTGATCCCAAACCAAAACAAGTTGAATTAATTTCGCGACAAAATTGTAATTCTGAAAATATGTATATATATTTTATGCATAACAAGTCTCTACAGACAAACTACACCAAAAATTTTAATAGAATACAATTTACCATTACATATGTGAAATACGTTAGTACTATTTAATTTTGACATATCCAAAAAGGAGTCTGTAATAAATATTACGTTTAAAGTTCATGGCCGAGGTTAGTCTGGCGTATCTTATTTTTACGTTTCCTGCCGGGATTATCGGCAATAATAAATAGGTCGTCGCCTACCTTATGTTCTTCGCATGCACTCGTCGCAATCGTTGGGGCCCGTAACTCCGTGTAAAACAAACAGCTGATTCTCCACGGAACTTCTGTGTGACGTAGGTAACAGCTGCTTCCCAATACGACTCGCCAGTGTTGGCGCTGGCCGTCCCTCGACGTCACACACAGCGATCTAGGCAGGTTTGCAAAATATTAAAGTGGATGTTTCCCTGATACCACTTATTGCCCAGAACTTTCAGCAACCTAAAAGCTCTCGTCTTCAGACACCAAAATACGCTGCGTAATTTTGCACACAGCAAGCAGCACACCAAGTACCCTTGTCCCCGCCGACTATCACAACTTGCACTATACGCCTTCGTAAACGGCACCGCCTGCCAACATATATTTGGAAAAATACTGCAACGTCTTGTTCGAAGATTAATTTCCGTCACCATCGTATTTACAAGGCTTTTCGCCAATTCGGGTCCGGTTCATTTCCGTACACGTCCATCTTGCCTGACGTCTGGTTGTCGACTCTCTTAGCCACTCCCAGTGACGTCAGACTCAGCCCTGTCACCTAGCGGCCATTTCAGGAAACGGACTAACAACCGTTTTCAAAAAATACCAATGAATAATTTAATATTACCAATAATAATAATAAATATTACAGCGTATATTAAGATTAAAGCAAAAAATATACTACCATTTCCCAAATATACTAAAATATACTTGATATCACAGATAATATGTAGTGGCTACACAGCCCCACCCAGGCCTACCAACTCACAAATTTTACCGTGAAACATAAATATGTCTCAGAAGTATAATAGTACAATAAATATTCCATTTATGTCTATAGAAGAGCTCATACATTTGAAACAGCTGTCGTTCAATCACAAGAGTAATAGTGAAGTACACATTCTCGACGTTCAACCTGATGTAGAATATATACACGAAATACTCGTGCCTCAACCGTCAATAACTTACAGCATCAAAACAAAACCATTTTCCAGCTTCCACAGTGGGACACCAGGCGGCAGGGCAAGTTTCCAATAACTGACAGTCGAGGTGTCGAGGTGTTCCGATTGGAAAATTACCAAAAAAAAAAAACACAAAACCCCGAATACCACATTCAGAGTGAGTTGTAAGGCAGCCTTGATCTCTAATGCCAAGATATTTATTCCTTTCTCAGTTTTTTTCTGATTACGAGATGCTTTCTAGATATTTCTGGATCTGAAGTCTCAACTCCACTCCAGTGATCCACTAAGTACTGGTGTCAAGCCTCGTGCAGTGAATAGGGTTTTTGTAAGGAAGGTCACAGAAGAACGGGACGATATCACATTCCAATCCACGTCACAGTACTTGACAGTATGGCCAACTATGTAGCTATAGTTTTTAAAATTCGGCACGCTTATTGGAAACATAAATTTTGGGCCCCTCAAATTGGCCGAAAATACGTTTTCCAGATTGACGTACACGAAAAAATAACAACCGGACTCGAAAGACACAGCTATAGAAAAACACTTACTTTAAAATGTAATACAGTAGAACCCAGTTATAACATTTTTCAAGGGACCTGTGAAAAAAAGTGTTATATGCAGGAAAATGTTATAAGCAGGAATCAATATTTTTACACCAATAAATGGGTATTACACAAAAGTTACTTAAACCTTCATAGTTTATGTACAGTAGATAAGCTTATAATGAGATTAAATGAGGCTGCAGTTACTGTGCCATCATAGAAACCTGATGAACAGATACATTGTGGGTATAATAGAGGCTTTCCCACTTGTTTCTGTAGGTTCATGCTCGTCATCCTCAGGATCACAGTCTTTAATATCACTGGCATGTACACTTATGACATTTTCCTAGATATAAAATTGTTTTTTTACAGTTGTTTGTAGTCTCCAGCTTAGTTAGTTTATCTAAAATAATGCAGTTAAGAAAAAATTTACCCGAGTTGTGGTTATTGTCTGAGAAAAAAGTGATGTTATATGCAGGAAATGAAAATACTAGTGTTGTTATAAGCAGGAAATGAAAGCATTATGCCTTATGGATAAATGGTGGGACCAAAAAAAGTAATGTTATATGCAGGAAAATGTTATATCCAGGAATGTTATAACAGGGTTCTACTGTAACACTATTTATAAATGTTGCCGTTTCTCTTTAATTTACATTTTTGTGAAAAGGAAAATACTTACAGTGGTTGTATTTTCCAACAACATTACATTTATTTTGCTATAAGCAGAAAGCATACTAAATTAAACAATATTTAGTATCGTTCGACGCTTTCTTTGGCCGACAATGTCATGACTTGCTGTGGACCATGCTTCTGTTCAATAACTACAAGTTCCGTGGTAGAGTGATCAATCTCCCGTAAATAGGTCACAGAAGTAAATGACATCAATCACATAGACGTTCGTGGTCAATTGAATCACAGGTTGTGCTCTGGTATGTACAGTACAGGATATTGCAGTCTAGACTACCACCTAAAAATAACAAAAATCTTGCAGGTCCTTATTAATAATTACTGAATAACAGATCAGATTTAAGAGAAGTCTTAGCCGGTGTCGAATGTCCACCTTTGACGCGTGGGAACAGCGTAGTGATAAGAGCCAGTGTTCCACGCTTGACGAGAAGCATATCGCCTCTATTAGCAGCGCGCCAAACTGGCGTGCAAGGTTTCCCTTGTAGTCTTTGTTCTACGGGACACAACATTTTATCTTTGGATAGTATAAAGTAAAGACCAACGCATGCCTCTCGCTTTGCACTTTACGAATGTAGGTAATATATTCGGAGTTACAGCAGTCTAAAAACCCCGTTTTTAGCCATTTTGAGAGACCAGAACATCATGTTTCTAACAAGCGTGCTGCATTTTTGAAAATATAGAAGCATAGTTTCAAGTATGTGTTACTTTCGTAGATAAACGTAATATGAATAAGTTAAGCGGTTTCACGTAAAAAAGAATACGTGTGACACGCTTCATCGCCGTCCATGCACCAGTCGAGGACTCCTGTTTATGATAACTTATTCAGGAAAAAATTACTGTGGGTGAAACTCCAGGAAAAAACTATCATTTTAGAACTTTTTGTCACATATTAAATAAAACGTTATTATAAAATGTACGGCCCATACTTCGTACAAAAAGTTTGTCAGTGGACATAATTAGTTTGGAAGAAGTTACCTGTTAAAATTAGTTCATTGAGGAGTAATTCATGTTAAAATATATTCTTCGTGGCTGCTAGTTAAGTAGATACAACCCCTAAGTGTTTCATGCCTGCTACACTGGGGAATAAGTCCATAATTGTTCATTTTATAGGTTAGAAATATTCATGACGAATAAGTAGACACGCAGGAAAATCGCAGGAAAGTTGACTGTATGCTAGGCTCCAAAGTGCTGTGTATAACATGGTTTTGTATCGGTATTGTCTATGAAGTACTGTTTCTCTCTACAATCAAGGGGTGAACGATCAATGCTGACGGTCTTTCTCTTGTGTGATCAAATTGAACAGCGCCATACTGCAGCCCACAACATGCTATATCAAAGTTTTTTTGTTAAAAAAAATACACAAAACCCCACTCACGATTGAGTACACACTTGCTATAGGGACGTGAACAATTCGCGTTTTCTTTTAAGGTGTAAGCTAGATTTTAAATATCTCAACGTTTGTATAATTTTCGCCATAGGTCCTTGACTTATTTGACACTTTCTGGAGGTCCCTCAGCCAGTAATAAATAACCAGCTAATTGCAGGGCCAGTCATGTGGTATTATCGTGTCAACGAGCAGCCAATGAGCAGCTGATGACTGCTCGAGCACGCAGATGTAATTGGAGTCTAATCTTAAGATCACTGAACCCGAGAAATTTTCCGGTCCCTGCGAATTTGCAAGAATTGCGACGTGACGGTTTCTGAGAAAGAAGCGTAGGAATAATCCAGATATGTGTTATTATCATTTTAAAGCAGCTGAACGTAACTTCATGGATAGTGACATGCAGAATTAATGTTATTTTCTGACCGCTGACTAGACTCCAAGTGACTAGAGGCTTGTTCGACGTCTCCCGCTGGCCGATATTGTCGTGACTTGCCGCGGAGAATGCTTACACGGTAGAGAAGCCAATCTCTGCAAAGACGTAACACACGTAAATAGCAACACATAAAAGTTCGTGGCCAACGGAATCGCAGATTATGCTCTGTTATGCACAGGAACGTGAAGTTCAGTCTTCAACCCGAATTTTGCATGTCTCTATTCATGTGTTGTAGATAAGGTGATAGTTTTCGAGCTAGAGCTCCTGTAATCGGCAAGTGGGTGTGCAGAGACGGCAGAAGGGTATCATTTCCCATGTTGGATTATATACTTTTTTGTTGTACTTTCGAGAAAAGAAGTTAAAAAGTGCGACTTGAGCGTGAATTCTATTCAACTTGCACTGCACTACGAGCCTCGTAGTTGAATGTTCAACTTTTATTTAGGCCGCAGTCAGAGCAGTAAATTAAGAATATTATTTTCTTTATTGATTCTGGCATATATATAGGTTAAAATTTCAAATGTTATGCTTCTACTGTAGCGCAAGATAAATAGAATTCACGATATAATACGGTGACTGATGCCCCATCTTAAAGGCGTCGCCTATCTCGCGCTTCAAATATGTTGCAGTGTGTTCGTAAACAGGTTTTATGTACGAAAATATTTCACGTGTGCCCATTGTGCCAACGTACGAATATAAAAAAAACTTCAGATAAGGTCGGAACCTCATTGTTAAAACATAATACTCATTAAAAACACTGTTTCTTAGCCCTCCAAAACAGCTAAAAACGGCATATTCAGACTGCCATGCTTCAAAATGTACAAACCGGACATATGTGAAGCTCAGATTACGACCTGCACTGAACTTAGTTGCTGACTTTCAACTAATAAAATTATATGGTCACCGCTTAGTGTCCCGTAGTAAAAACTGTTCGGCGAGAAGCTTGCACGCTAGTTCAGCGCTTGGCTCGTTGAGGCGATGCGGCATTTAATGCGCACTTTAAGGTCGACCTTACTGCTCCGTCATTTCTGAGTCTTTAACGCGTAGGTAGGCAGCTCCCATAAGCTGGATCCACAACTATACTTAACGTTACGCACGTACGTAAGGTTATTGAAATTTGATTCGGAATACCCTATAATCTAGAAATACACGAACGTATATGTAAGTGCAAAATGTCGGCAGTACATTACGGCACATTAATTCTTTTGGAAGGAAACAAAAAAAAAATTGATGAAAATAAAATTGATTTTAAATAAATATTATCAAATTTCAGTTAAGTCTTACGTTCTTACTACTACTTTTAAACTGTATTCACAGCCATCACTTAGCGTATGTACGTAACGAGTAGAAAGTTGACTAACTCAGCCACGTATGTATCCACGCTACGTGATGACGTGGATGCTTGCACGAGCACAGTGTGTCTACTTTCACACGTATGTTAGCTGAGTGTCAGCTGTGAATCCAGCTTCAGCCACGCTATCATCACGTGAGTAGACGTAGCTTTATCAGGCCGACGGAACAGTTCCAAGGCGAGGTCATTAAGACGAACTGTGCCGTCAGAGCCCACACCGCACCTCCTCCTCTCGAGTCATCGCACCGGAAATGCGATAGCCTCTTAATGTGAGGCCACCGACGCCGAGAAGGGAAAAAAATGCTCGCTCCGCGCACGCTACCGAGCAAATACCTTCCGCCCTTCTCTTTCCTTCCTTTTTACCCCGTTCCTCGCCTCTTCCTCTCTCTTCCTCTCTCCTTCCCTTCCTCTTCGCATGCTGAGGCTTCAGGAAGAACACCGACATAACTGCGGTTTATTGCATTGCATTTCTGCACTCCAGAGGAACACAGCCTAGTTTCTTCTAGCCTATATTTTGCCCCCAATAAACTTATAAATATTTTTAAAAAACGTTTCAAAATATGTGATGTGGAAATGGAAATGGGTCCTCTTGTTGGCTGAATTCAAATTCGACTTCTGAATTCGTCCTGTTAGATGACAAACGTATAAACCTTTACTTACAAAAATTATCTTTCTGCTTACAAAAAAAAAAAAAAAAGCAAATATACGTTTTAAGTTTTACTTTAATAAACTAGCTTTAATTTAATTGGCATTAAAAATACACACGTGAATCCTCACTCGTAGCATTTCCCTTTTGTTCCCTATGAAGACGTTAGAAACAGAAAATATCTACAGTAATACATCAACAAAACCTTACAACTTACTAACTGTTACTTTCATCTTCGTGTATGTTAAATGTTCTTGGCCCACATTTCCTTTTCCGCATCACATAGAGCTGTGTTTATGGGAGTCTGCTCAGACACGTCAAACAGAACTATAAATATTGCCACTGCGGAATATAATATTCATGCAAATAACGTTCATAGCGCAGACAGAAGATACAAGTTAAAATTCCTCAGTGTGTTCATGACTATTTTATTTTCAGTGATAATTAATTGGTACAGCAGAACTGAACTCCCCCGTGATATGGTAAGCGTAACTGTTTGCTTTGACAACTAATAATCGTATTATTTTGAAAATTTTCATATGAGCCAAACTGTTACAGCATCAATTTATTAAGCGTTTGAGGCCCGCTCTGTGCTGTAAATTCCACATCATTCACTTTATTTTCGGGACACATTAGTTTTTCTATTTATGAAACTGATTCGAAAGTGTTCTTCCATTTTTAGCCTCATTTGAATTTGAAATATGTAGGTTGCTTACTTGACCGATGTGTCTGGTTTTTCTTAATGGCTTCGCGATGATCTCGTATAATTCTTCCAATCAGAGTCGATATTCTCCGCGTACTAGAATTGCCTGTATGTATTCATTATACTTAAGGTTTTTGTTCAACCAACGTAAATTATTTTAGTTTTTACTTATAATAACTCGTATTGTATTTATGTGAGTGTTGGGTGTTACTTTTGAATCAGACTCGAATAAAACGTACGCTTATCTACCTTAATACCATTAGGAATATTAACATCAATTTGTTTTTGTAGTCGTATTTATTTTGTTAATTTTTATCGCTTAACTCAATATTTATTGAACACTTTATTATTTGTACGTTCGGGTTAGTAATGAATATATAAATTAAAACGTTTCTGGTTTTCTACGGGTTTTCCCGTTTCCTTTTACTATTGCATTCCACCATATCTCCACCCACAAGTCACGTCTCATCCCACTTACCCTTCGGAACAGACGGCGACCGACATGTATCTACTAAACCACAGCTAGTTTAATAAACATTGGCCGTATCATGAAAGCCATCCAAACTGTGAGGTTGTTTTGTTTACGAAGTTTAACATTGAATGGAAACCATTGTGTGTCTGCGTTTGAAATAGTGAAATAGTCCGCCATTGAAATAGTGTGACGCTTTTGTGTCATGCATTATTTCTAATCTCACTTTTCAAGCTTTTCACCTCATTTATCTGCCGTCTTGGATATGCTGTAACAGATGAAATCACCAATTATCTCCAAAAATTCAGAAATCTGCATGATACCTACATACTAAACATCTTGTTGCAGAAAATGATAATGCAATTAAGATTGTACTACTGGTCTTTACAGAATATATTAGTGTACCTATTTTGAAAGACATTTTTCTACACAACACAAATTAAATCTATAATTTGAGTCGTGAACACGAAGGCATATATAAATAAGAACTCTTAGAGAATGTGAACTAAAATGCTATTGTTATTTTGTAGTTTTTAACCTTGTATAACTACATCAGTCTCCCACTATCGTCTTATTGTAAATTCCGAGTTCGATTCAAGGGAAGAGATGGACGCTCACGTTTTCAGCGTGTTGTCGTAGGTTCGGGGAAAAAGAGTGTCTCGTTTAAGATTAGAAAAAAAAACCGCAAACAAAAATACAACAGCCAATTAAATAAGTTGTAGGTTCCACTACGATGCTTCCTAGAATACCTGAGAAAGTAAGTATTACCTAACCCTGCTTTAACTAGTTCAACTGATATTGTTTTGTTTACGGACATACTATGCTTAGCGTTCGTATTGCGAGATATCTTATAAATAACTTCTAAAAAATCCTACAGGACGGGATTAAGCATGAATAATGTCACAAGAAGCACCATAATTAGAGATGATGGTATATCGCGAAAATGTTTTGTGCCAAGATAGCCTTGAAAACACTGACACAACGTAGCTGTCCGCAGACCAATACCAGGCATAAAATATTACAATATCGGGATTCTTATTGACTCAGTCAAATAGGGCAACAGCTCCACGTACAAGCTAAAGCCAGTAATCTTCTGGTAAGCTGGGCGTGTATTGAA